>APFE031175922.1:1134-38260 GCA_000404065.3 Pinus taeda
TAGGGTCTACCTTAACTCCTTCATGAGATACAATATGACCTAGATATTCCACCTCTTGTACTCCAAAAAACATTTGGATCTTTTTGCATATAATTGTTTCTCCTCCAATAGTTGTAGCACCCTATCAACATGTTCAACATGATCCTTCCAAGACTTGCTGTAGATTAGTATATCATCAAAAAATACTAACACAAATTTTCTAAGGAAGGGTTTGAAAATGGAATCATCAAACCTTGAAATGTAGAAGGTGCGTTGGTTAGGCCAAAAGGCATGACCAAAAATTCATAATGACCCTCATGAGTTCTAAATGTTGTTTTTGGAATGTCTTCAGTCTTCATTCTGATTTGATGATATCCGGAACGAAGATCCAACTTGGTGAAGTAAATTGATCCATGCAATTCATCCAATAATTCATCAATGACAAGAATGGGAAATTTATCTTTAATAGTGAGTTTTTTGAGCTCCCTATAATCCAGACACATGCGTCATGTTCCATCCTTCTTGTGCACCAATACTACTGGAGTAGAGAAAGAACTTTGACTAGGTTGAATTATACCAGCCTCTAGCATTTCTGCAACCATACATTCAATTTCACTTTTTTAGGCATAGGGATATCTGTACGGCCTGATGTTTGGAGGAACACTTCCTGGAATCAAATGAATAGCATGATCATGATCACGAATAGGTGGGAGACCTTTGGGAGTCTCAAATGCCTTGGAATGATTGTCCAAGACTTTTTGGATATCTTGAGAAATAGATGATTTCGATGTGGGAACCTTTAGCGAACACAATTGTACAATTACACCTCATTATTCCTTCTTTAGAAGCTTTGCCATATCGTTAGAGCTTATTATCTTTCTTGGTTTCCCTACAATACCCCTTAATTCAACTTCCTTTCCTTCCACAAAAAAATTCATGAAAATTTCTTGAAAATTAAAATCTGTTGTACCTAAGGATTGTAGCCATTGGACTCCTAGTACAACATCAGCACCACCCATTGGAATTGAAAGCATTGGTCTATTCAATACATATTCTCCCATGGATAGCTTGATATTATGGCACTTTCTAATTTATGGTTCCTCCACTTGCAACCATCACTTGACACTTTGGTGTTGGATATAGGAAGTAATTCAATTCCTTTGATATCTTACAATGAATAAAATTATGGCTTCTTCTTGAATCAATCAATACTATTACTTTTTTCTTCTTGATATGTCCTTCTATCTTGATAGTTTGAGGAGTGGTAATTCCAGCCAATTCATTACAAGATATGGTCGGATTCATTTCTTCTTTATCTAGTGTTTGTTCCTGGAGTATATCCTCTTCTTTTGACATTTGTTGTTCCTTTTCTTCCTCCTCTTCATAATCTATTTAGAATAATTTCTTCTCAGTACACTTATGACCTTTAGTGTATTTTCTATCACAACTATAACAAAGCCCTTTTACTCTTTTTTCTTCCAATTATTGTGGTGTCAACATTGTAGGTTGTGGAAGGCTAGGGGAAACAACACTTCCATCTTTATAATTGTGAGTGGTAGGCTTCCTAGTTGCCATAATTTTGCTTTCCATTTTTCTTGCTAACCTGAATGCCTTCTCTAATGAATCAGGTTCCCAAAGGCGAACCTCATGTTGGATATTATCCTTTAAAGTCCCTATGAACACATCCATCCTATGCTCCCCTGGAATATCTTTTACCCTTATGTTCAATTTTTGGAATTCCTCAATGTGCTCCATCATTGAACCCTTTTCTTTGAGATTTATCAATTGGCTAAAAAAGATGTTGTTTTTTGTATCCTCATAATGTGCTATCATTTCTTCCATAAAAATTGCCCAAGTGACAATTTTTTTACGAGATAAAAGTGATCGATACCATACAAACTAATTTGGTTCCAAATATAAAGTTGCAATACGTACATTTTTTGTGTTTTTCACATTATGGAGATCGAAAAATTGCTCCATCTGTAATATCCATGTTCCGGGATCCTTGCCATCAAACTTCCTCATCTTGATTTTTGGAACATGGTGGATCTTCAATCCAATATTAGAGTCTATGAAATCATGATTAACATTTCTTTTGTTCTCATCATGAGTTTCCTTTACTACCCTTTCACCATTAGTGACCATTTCTTGTAGCAACTTATTCAAATTTATCTTCAATTCTTCCATATTATCATCCATGCCATTCATCTTAGCATCCATGCCATCCATCTTAGCTTCCATGCCATTCATATTAACTTGCATTCCATTGATTTTAGCTTCCACACCATTCATCTTGGCTTCATTTACATTTAATGAGAGTGAAATTTGTTGTACTTGGTCTTGTACTTTTGATATATCATGTTGCATTTCTTCCTCTTCTTCACGAGTCATGCTAGAGCTTTCAGGTTGCTTACTAGGTGTTTCCATTTTCTTTCTTCGAGGCATTAATTAATGCTAATAATTCTCCACTATTACCTTTGAATTCCTTCAAACTAATTTTTCAAACCAATCTCATGAAAAATAAAAATAAAAACTATACACCCTTTTTTTACACTTTGTAAGAGCTCGATATTGAATCTATTGTATCTCTGTAATTTTGGACCTCGAATATCTGAAATCTCATCTTGCAATATAGTCCTTTTAGTCCTCTTTCTAACCCTGCAAGTCTGATCAAGATTGGATTCTCCAAGGAACAATTATGCCAAATCTCCCATGGTGACCTGATTATAGACTAATTCAGTAGAGTGAACTTGTATGTTGTTCCACGTGTCACTGTTTCGACCTTAGTATCTAAAACTGATATGCAGAAAACTACAGGCCATCCTCTTTCTGAAACTTCTAACAAAATTTCAATCTGATGCTCAAAACAAAAGTTTTGACGATTTTCCCTAGGTCACGTGTTTGGAATGTAATTCGGGAGTCTGCAAAAACCCTAACTTCCTCAGATCATATATCCACAAATATAGCGAGACAAGATCTGAAATTCAGACCCGAAGTTTAGAACGATTTTCGCTCAAATGTGTTTTTTTTAGCTTTTGAAATGTTGCAGAAACAAATTTATAACGAAAATACTACGATGACCCGTTTGGAGCAGCAAAACCCTAGAATCCAAAGCTCTGATACCAAATGTTAGGAAACCAGCTCACAAAAAGTTAGAAAATATAGACCAACGTCTTAGAATTCAACCTCTTCGAGCGGGCAACCTCCTTTACATTACAAAAATGAACAATTCTTGGATGATACAAATGACAAAACCTCCTTTTTGCATATAGGAGTCTAAGGGGTCACAATATAACCAAGCCGACCTAACAATAATAATATAAAGGCACAAAAATAACAATAGAGGTATTCTGTGGGGCATAATAATAACAATATGGTGACAATAGGGGCACAAAAATAATAATAAGGGATACAATGACAATATTAATGGGGGAACCACTAGTATTATAGGGACCTAACATAAGAGTTTTAGCATGATGGTTAACGCCATGATCAATGATTGGTTGAGGAAATCTGCAACATTATTGGCGCTACCCTTCTTGTACTTAATATTCAAATGGAACTAATGCAGGCATGTGAACCAGTTCTAATGGTGATAATTCTGCAACATCCCTTGCGTCTCTATGAATTGCAAGGATTAGTGGTCTATGTGGATGACTGTTTCCTTCCCAAAAATGTAATGCTTCCATTATCGGAAAGCTTGCAAAATGGAATACATCTCTTTGTCGTAAGTGGGATAATTTCGGACTATGTCTGAAAGTGTCTCACTGTTATATTCCACTAGATGCCCCTATTGAGTAAGGACTACCCCAATAGCATAGTCAGAGGAATCTGTATCGATCTCAAATGGTTGTTACAAGTCTAGTAATGTGAGAACTAGTGTAGAGAAGAGGCGATGTTTCAACTCTGGGAATGCCTTCCTATGAGATTCAAACCAAAATATTTGTTCTTTCGATCCCCCCTTGGTGACTTGACTCAAGGGCCAAGTGAGATGAGAGAACCCCAACACAAACTTGCGGTAGAAATTAGCAAGACCAAGAAAGTTACGAAGATTTGTTAGAGTAGTTGGGGCTGGCCAATCTTGAATGACTTAGATCTTGGCTGGATCCACATGCAACCCTCGTTCATCAAGAATTTATCCCAGATACTGAACCTAGGTCATTCCAAAAGTGCATTTCTCCAAATTGTCACACAACTTATGTTTCCGCATTGTTTGGAGAACCTCTCGGATGTGGTGGAGGTTCTCTTCCCAACTCTGCCTGAAGATCAAGATTTCATCCAAGTATACCACTACAAATGAGTTGGTGAATGGCAGCAAGATGTCATCCATCATCCTCATGAAGGTTGCAGGAGAATTCGTCAACCGAAAAGGCATAACCAACCATTAGAAAAGGCCCTTCTTGGCTTTGAAGGCAGTCTTCGAGACATCAGAGGATTTGATTGGCACGTGGTGATATCTGGACTTCAAGTAGATCTTGCTAGAATATTTTTCCCACTTGAATTGGTCCATAAGGTCATCAATCTATGGGATCGGGTACCTATTCCATATAGTGATCTTGTTTAGTGCCCGATAGTCAATATAGAGTCTTCAAGTCCCATCTTTCTTCTGTACTCGGCCAAATGTGACCTTTATGTAGCAACTCCTGAATCAGCCCCTTGATTTCATTGTTCTCTAGAATGGAGTGTCGATAGATTGGTCTATTGGGAAACGACGCACTTGGGGTCAGATCGATGGAGTGCTTGACTTGACAGTGTAGAGGCACCCCTGTGGGGGAGGTGAAGATGTCCTCGTACTCCTCCATGACCTTGTCCATCTATTGTTGTGCGGAGGGGCCCTTTCTAGAGGTCGTGGCCACCATCTTCTTCTTTCCCTGAGGGCATATTATCAGGAAAACAAATTTCCCAGTTTGGAAATGAGCTTATTGCATTGTTTTGCAGTAACCAGAGAGATAGCGGTAGGCGGTGTTACCTCCAGTATCCTGTACAACTTATTTCCCAAGGTAACAATAAAAATGTGAGGACTTCATATATACACATCATGTCACTTCCAAAAAGTATGGTTGGCCTAATAATACACCAAAAAATCAAGGGGAGCAAGATCACATAATACCTCATCTGTGAAGGGCTTGATGTTGTATGGCAGGCGGCACTGTTGGCTCACACGAAAATCCCTTCCTTGGTGAAGCCACCCAATGGTGTATGGTTGTGGGTGTGTTGTGGTCGATAAGCCCAGCTGCTCCATGACCTCTGCTATAATGAGGTTCTTTTGGCTCCCGCTGTCGATAGTGAACTGTAGCAGGGAACCCTTTACCCACATCTAGGAGTGGAAGAGATGCTCCTCCTCCTCTCGATCTTTAGGTTCCTCCTTCTAGATCTTCATGGTGGCAACGGTGGTGTTGGGCTCTACATCGATAATATTCTTCCCTTCATCATTCCATTTGCCGAGATCTGACTTAAAGTCAAAACATGCATTTGATTCTGAAGCCTTCTACTCGGCCACCAGTGACTTCTTGGCCCAACACTCACTTGTGTTGTGAGTGGAGCTCTTATGAAACTCACACCACTTTCATGTGCCCTTCTTCAACTTCACATTTTTGTCCTTCTCTTGTGGCTTTGGAAGGTTGTTCTAGGCCATCCCAACTTGGCTTTGTCCTTTGTTATGTGGTTTGGGGGCACCTTTACCTTGCTTCAGATGCATAGATCCAAAGTCTTGCTTCTTTTGTTTAAATGTCTACTCGATCTTAACAGCGTATCGGTATGTCGTGCCAAGTAAGGAGATGTCCAGGAACTCCATCTCATCCTAGATGTATCTATGGAGGTAGTCGCGATACTTGAGTACCAAATGTTTCTCAAAATCCTTGATACCCAACTTCTTGCGAAGGGTATAAAAAACATTGGTAAAATCTAGAACACCTTGGTCCCTTCCCTGCCACAGTGTGGTTCGATTTATGTATTTTTCCTCATTACTCTTGATAGGGTATTACTTCTCCTTGATGGAATCCTGGAATGAATTCCAAGTGGGAGCAACTGAAAATAGTGAGGTCGTACTTTCATCCTTCTGCTCATAGTAGGTTTCCCACCCGTCCTTGATGTGGGGGGTGGCTTTGAGAAGAGAAAACTCATTAACAAAAAAATTATTCTTATAGCAGATTTAACCATTTATCTATGGTGTCTACATCTATTTGGCCCTCAGATATGGGAATGTCAAAGTTTACTTGTACCTTAAAAAGTGTGGAGCCTCTAGAGTGGCTGTTGGATGTGGATGCACCGCCGGTGGGCAACCGTTGACGGATCTGGGCAAAGTTATCCATCATCACGTTCCTTTATTTCTTTAGGGCCTCCTTGAGAAATATTTTGATAGGATATCCTACTCCCTCATCTTTCTTTTCTTCCCCCATGGGCAGCCGTCGGGTTTTATGAGGCTGATCTTGCAAAGGTTCAACCAGATCAAGCGCTAACTCCTTATATCCCGACCTCATTGGGGACATGCAAACAAACATAGAGAATGAGAAAACATACCACTGATTCCGATTTAAACAGGAATGCAACAAGTTACAGATGTAACCATAAATACAAGATGCAGCAGAAGTAACACTTCATTTCATTAATGTCAAATACTAAAATATGCTTACAAATAGAATGGAAATAAGACTAGCTTGAGCCATGGTAGCTTATCTCTGAGAAGAGATGTGGTGGCTACATGCCTCTGAACTGAGTTACAATGAGGCTCAAGGGCCTTTTTATTATTGAACAATAAGAGAAAACCCTAAACAACCAAAACCCTAACCCGAGGAGATGTAACACCAAGAGTTTATGGCGCTTGATAGGGTTAGTTGGGTAGCCAACTTCTCGAGGTCATAACTTGGTCATATTATCTTTGTTTGATGTGTATGATACCTCGTTGGAAATATCTCTCAAAGGAATACAATTGATGATGTGATTTCTCTAGAAATTGCTAAAGGAATTTTGACAAAAAAAAAAAAAAAACGTAGTTTAGGGCCTCAAAACAGCTCTGAAAGTTCAGGAACTGAAAAATTGCCAAAAATAGTAAACTATGCTACTGTTAAGGAAATTGAAAAAAAAATGAAAGAACAATGGTGAGGGTCCAAGTGGAATAGGTGGGTGGCCACCAATATCCACCTGGATCATATGGAGGTGCCACATCAGTTTATTATCGACGTCAACTATCCATGTAGCCCTATTAAATCAAAAACCAATCATAATAAGATCCTAAAAAATATTGATCAAAAGCTCTAGTGAACAAATTTCCTCAAGTAATATCTAAAATCATGCCACCTCTGAGTGACTATATACAACATAGAATAGTTGTAATTCTTGATTACTTCCACCTCTCAAGATAACGTTATAAGCTTCAAAAAGGTTAATATCCATGCCATTCATATCACCTCAAATAACTAGAGTATATACCATAACAAATTTAACTTTGGATGTATCATAAACATATAATACAACCATACATATTCATGATTATATTAATCAATCATAGAATCACGTAGCTAATAGCAAACAAAAAGGTCCATGAGTCCCACCTATCCTTGAGATCCTATCAGTAGGCATGCGTCATAAACAAACAAATATATTAGTAATTCTTTCAAATATGGAGCAATTCCACTTACACCACATATAAGCTAAAATATTGAAGAGATAATCATGGAAACATGGTTATAATAAGGAACTACCCAAAACTCCTAAACACATAAGACAACTAATACATATGATTGAAGACTACCAACCATATGCATATAAAGAAAGTTGCAAGTGAATTAATAAGGCTGCAACCATATAGCTTAGGTAGCTCATATTCAACAAAGTTACATAGGTTAGTTGGTCAACCATGTGTTTATAATAAATTAGACACTTTTACCTAGATAGTACAGGATTCCTCATTAGTCATCCATGGCATAAATATATAAAGGAATAAACACTTATCCTATTAACTTAAATGGTTAGTAATTAAAGGAGGGAATTCCACTCTCCACCCAACAATAGGCTAGCTACACTGCAACCTTTCTTACAAATGACCACCCTCGAGCCCAATCTAGGGTCTAAGGGAAATTCTTGCATTGGGAAAGAGATCAAACCAATGGGTTAAACATGATTTTGGGAGATGAAGTCTATGGTTCCAGTGCTTCGCCAACTCTACATCCAACACTCAGTATCTGATTCACTCATTGAAGTCCACACAGACCACTTAGGCTTAGATAAAGAATTCAAAGGCTATCAGACATAGCCGCAAGGATGATTAACTAGGTCACAAAGAACAAACTATTGATCCATTGGTAACAATCATAAAACAAAGTAATACGACCCAACCAAAGTCGACCACTCCCAATAATAGAACATATAACACACCCTTTTGATCTCTTTCTTGTTACCTCCTAGCTACGATAGCCTAACTTGGTTCGTAGGTTAGTTCTCTCCTCTCCATCTGCAAGTATGAGCCCCTGGGAATGGGAACCACCTGCCCCTTTGTACCTACCTATCCAATTGTCTCCCTTCATCTATCAAGAGGTAGTTTGACCAATTACACCACATCCTCCCTCTTCAAGTGAGGATGTCATTCCACTTCTTTACTTGTAATTCTCATTAATGAGCTCTATGTGCTTCATTTTAGGCTTGATCATGTCGCATAATAAATGTCAAACAACTGACCCATCAAGTGTATAAGAAATCACATATTGTAATTAGCTAATATGGTAGTGGTCTTTCAAGCAAGATAACTAAGAAAGAAAGCTTCAGGAATTAAAGAAGATTTATATAAAGTAGGTGAGAAAGCAAGCTTTCCATCTCGAAGGCTATCCAACCTTTAGTTGTGTTAATTAATTAATAATATTATTGTATGTTTAATCATAGGTCTAGCCAGTCATGGTCCTTCCATGTTGGTGTTACAATAACATTACAATAATCATGGGTAGAACAAGGAGATGTTACAAAAACAATGCCTTTCATTATTTTTTTTTCATGCCTCTAAATTATGTTTAGGAGATCTACTATATACTTAAACCTGAGGACTAGTATTTCTAGATGTTTTTATAGGGTTTATTCATGCTTTGTTTGATACTTTTTATGGTAAAATCCAATAAACCATTGGGTACATGTCCTAAAATATCATATAGTGGTGGATTTTTCCTTGTAGTATGATATTAACTTACTAAGTATCACTGTCATCATCAAAATGCATTAGGTTCAACCTCACCAGGTTGTGGCATTAGCTTCTGTTATTTTCACGTTATAACTTGTGCGGTAGTTCCTACCCTTCATGGGTTCCTTACTTCTCATTCCCTTTTCAATTTGATGTTCATGCTTTGATCATCTATAGGGTGTGAACTCGCATTTAGCCTCAACGTGGCTCAAGTTGAGCCTCATTCTTATATCCTAATATTTTATTTTGTCCATGTATTGAAGGAGCTCAAACAATTTTTAGGTTGATTGATGTTTTCATATGCATATTTCTTATAATGACCTAGTTAATATTGTTATGTTACCTTTTGTTTTGATCCTTCTTACCACCATTGTAGTCACTCTTGAACTATTATTATTTACATTTTTTTCCTTTGTTTTGCAACATTTGCCAATGGAGAAAATTCCTACAAGTGGACATAAATTTCTTGCATTCCTTTTGCATATGTTTATTCCATGCATTTGGAATTTAGTTGCATGCCATTATGCCACTTGTTTTCTCCAACGAATGTACCTTTAACTCTTTTTCATGATTATGAAACCATAGAAAGGACATTATTCAATGTTATTTTATCTCTTTTCATGTGCATAAAAACATGAAGAAGAAAAATGAAAAGTACAAAAAAAGAGGGAGAAGGTGGAGCCTTGATCTATATTTAGTAGTGTTAGTTTCCAATCATTGTCACCTTTGAACATGGCACCTATTTTTATCTTGGTCTTATAGTTTGGATATAGCTTGTTTAGGAGTTGTACCATGATTATGAGTCATATACTCATCTAACTAGTTACTCTTCTATTCACTATGGATAGTACTTCAATGTCTCATTCATTGTTTCACTATATCATTGTTCCTCTTACATTAGTGTTGTCAAGTCATCTTTATGCCACACTATATTTTTAAGTGAAATGAAACCTATGTTATTCATTGAATATTTTTTTGACCTTCCATGTTGGCCATCCATGTGGAAATAATACTTGGTAATTGATCTCTTTACATAAATCTCTCAATCATTATTTTATGCTAATTCATGGGAGATGCATTATGTCCCTCGTTTAATGGATGTATTCCTATTGACACTAGCTCACTATTTGGAAAATATATCTAGAAACCGAGTAGTACCTTAGAGATTATAATCATTAATGACATGCTTCATCATGAATGATTAGTGGGTTTACCTCATTAACTCTTGATTATTAAATTCTACAAGTGTTTGAAATCACCTACTATATTTTTTCTCACTAGATTGTACTACGTACCTTGGGATTCATTTTCATTACCAGTGGATTTCCTTTTCTTTGTAATTAATATTTATCAGAGTCAAATGGTTTCTAACATGCTTTAAATTATCTCATCCACTCACATGGATTTAGAATCACCATCGATGAGGATGTGATGAATATCTTGGGCTTAGGACCACCATCCATTTTTTGTACCCCTCCCAGGCAATGCTAGATTACCTCACTACTATATGAGTACTTTAAATATCATAGTGGAACTCTTATTTGTGCTAGATGAATCCATAATTTATCATTTTACATCGATCCATATTACATTTTCTCATTTTTATGACCTTTTCTATGATGTGGCTACACCATGTGCTTTTACATAGCCAAGATATTTCATATCATTCCATGGATCTATATTGTATTATGTTGGTTTCCATGCGTTTTTCCTACATCTAAGCATGGAAATTCCTACCTTTGGGGTGATTTATATAAATTATAAGTTGACATCTATTTGCAAACACTTTATGGTTCCTTAATCAGAAATCTACCTCTTTATGCCACTCATTTACTATGTATTTTGGTAGTTTATTTTGGCTATGAGTTTCCCCTTTGACCTAACGCATTTGGGAGCATATCTTACATTTGTGTTTGTCACCCTAGGCCTTAGATAGGACCTATTGATGATATTTTGTAGAAATGATGATAAGCACTCCAAAATTGCAACAAAAATAGTTCATTTAAGCTTGGTCACACCTTTCCTATATAAAAGAGCTATTAGCCATGTGTTACTCATACTAAAGACATGAATAGACATAGGTTCCTTAACCAAACCTATAGAAACCCTTGTAAATTTTTAGGTTTTGAGAGTTTCAGGGAGATTAGCAAGGGATGGGTTGTCCATGACACATTATAAATTATGGAACTTGTGTGCGATGTATTTTTTCATTATTTCAAGGTTTGAACAAATATCTTAGCCTTTTCTATCTTCCCCGGAAAGAGAGGTCACGTTGGAGCATTTGGGAAACTAATGCATCTAGTGAGACATTTGATAACAGAGTTATAACCTTGTGCTATTGAAAAGAAAATAGTTAGAATCATGATACTGGTGGGCTCCAGTATTGCAGCAATAATGTTGCAACTCCTGGGACTCCCTTCTTTACTTTTATCAACCCGGTAGTTCGTAACAAACTTGGAAGTGACGGTGCTATATGCACAAGTACTAGCTCTTGCCGCGGCTGTCACTTGATCAGTTGGCACAAGTCCACTAGGAGCTTAAGCCAACTTCTATGAGATCTTAGAAGAAGCTTTTAACTGATGGATGAAATCTAACTCAAAGGAGGCTAACCTACTTGCAGAAAGAAACTGAAAAGCTGAAAGGAAACACAAATCGTAGCAAACCCTAGTTTTACCAACTAGCCCTACTGATGCAAGAAAAAGGATGAAAGCTACTGAAAAAGATGCCATTGATTATTTGGAAGGTTAAGTGCATGTGTCTAAGCTACTTCTGAAGTGAAATATGAAAAGAAACATCTTTTTCTATTTTTGAGTAAGTTGGTAGAATTATTATGCATGTGCTTTAACTGTTTTTTACTGTGCAGAGGTGGATTGGCAAAAGGAAATGCTTGCAGGAGGTTGGGAAGGTTAGAAGATGGCCTAAGGGGTCCCTAGCACCCTTCTAGAGAGTTTCACAGTGTTCGGACCTCAAGAAACTACTTTCATGAGCTTCTACAGGAAGTCTGCAGGGGTTCTACAGGATGTATTGTAGCTTCTACAAGATGTTCTGTAGCTTCTACAGGATGTTCCGAAAAGAGGATTTTGGAGGTTTGATGGAGGAAAAAGGGTGGGAAAGTGGAAATGGAGGTTGGATAAGGATGTTAAGGGGTTTAAGACCTGGTGAATGAGGCTAAGGAGTGATTGGATTTGTTCGAGGATGGAGGGAGCAATGATGCACAAGAATGTAGGGACTAGGGAAAAGGAGAAAACATAGCAAATGAGAGGAAAGAATCTAAGTTGGAGGACGAATTAGGTTGCATGGATGGGGTAAGGGTAGGAGAGGAGGTTTCACAGGCACTCTGCACGTGATTTTTGAAAACTAACCAACAAAGACTAAGAAAACCAAAGATCTAGTTATTTTAACCTAATTTGACCTAGACATCCGCAAAGAAAGATGAATAGAAGTTTATTGGCAGCAAATCATGTAAAACAACCATGGAAACCAAGCAAGAATGGATCTAAGCATGAAATCACAACTGGTACCAACTTTTGCAACTAAGAATCTAACACTAGAAATTGCATGAGGAAGCAAAAACAATGTTTTTGTGGCAGCGAGAACACCTTGGTCTCAGCTCATGGTCCCACAGAGGGAGAGGGGAGATCAGGGGTGCTTGTTAGCCTTTTTCTGAAGATTTTCACTGTTATCAACCTATCAAATTAGAACAAGAAAAATTATTTCTATCATCAAAAATGGACTAATTAACTAAACAAGATTGTAACCTACTGGCATAAATTAATTAAAGGCAGCAAAAACATATAACAGTACATAGAGGAGGCCCTGGCACTTGGGTTGGGCCCAACCCCAAGAGCTACAGGCTCCTAAAAGAAGCTCATAACTGAAGCAGAATAAAACTGATCTCCATTATTCAAAAAATAACCATGTCGCATAAATATTTACAGCAAAAGCCCCACAAATGAGCAAAAAAACAGAGCAACACTAGAGTGCTAACCTACTGACTAAAATCTAACTACAATCTAACTAAAAACTAATTAAAATCAAACTACAAACTGGCTAACTTCTGACCAACCCAAATGAGGCCCTAATCCCTCTTATTTATACAAATTGAGGACCCAACAGTCCTCCTAAACTTTAGGGACTCGGCTGCCAAAACTTGCAATTAACAACAACTTTACTAGCCCTTGCTCTGCTTCCCCTGTGATAATCGATGTGGTGGCCTTTGAACTCCGAGCCGCTAGTGGAGAATTCGAGGTAAGGGCTCATAAATGAAGGGGACACCTTCCTACAAATCCTCTCCACGAATTTGGCTATCAAGTGCTCATTTAAACCTTTGATTTTGTCTCCAAATTGACCAAAAAGACTACATAAAGCACACATTAGACTTGTTGGCATAATGACTAACCCAATTCACTCTATTAGCATAAATATAATAAAAAACATGCAATAAACTAATGAGAATGGTGGATTAAGTCAAATTAGGAGGCTAAATGAGCCCATATAATTACTCATTTATGGGGCTCATCAGATACCATCTTGAGTGAGTGGGGTTATTGGAATCAACGCTTGAGATGGGATCATCCCAGGTGAGATAGGTTGTCCTACTCTTGTTGTGATACAAGGGATCATCTAATTTTTTCTTGTCAAGTGAGAGTGGTTGAGGAAGAGACTAAAGGAGCTCAAATATGGAAGTGAAATAAATAATACTTAAGGTAGTATTATTCTTTTTGTATTCATATTTATTGATATAATGTAGATCTACATTCTTTCCCCCCTTTAATGCTTATTTTTCTCATTTTTATTTATTTCCTCATTAAGTATTGGATGTAGTTCTAGTTTTCCTTTAGAAACTAGGTTATATTTGATTCTATGCAAATTCTATATGTACCTAATACACTAGAGAAGGGTTTTCTTGTAGTTATGTGAAGGTGAAAAAATGAAGAAGCTTCTAAGAGTTAGATCCTGGGAGCTACACCACCAAGGATAATGGTAGGATAGCCTTCATAATAAGGTATGACCTTCTATTCTCTTCTCTTAGTATAATTTTAAATGTATTCTTTAGATCTAGGTTAAATCTAGTATGTTCTTTCCCATTGTCTGTCAATAGCTATGATAAAGCTAGTGATGGGACTTACTTATTTGTAGGTAAGTTACTCTATGACAAATGCCTCATTTTCCAATATTCATCTAACAACCCTCCAAATGCCCAAAAATTTTTAATCTAACCACAATGCTTGTCAAGAATGGTAATACTTCCTAAAAAACCACAACAAAATACCCTAGCATCAAAAGTAAGCTCTAATACAATGTTTTTGCATTTTGATCCATCACTCTGAGTCATGGGATGGATTGTCAAGAAACCTAGTTTTCAAGTTCTAATTCTCATAGGCATATTCCCACAAAACCAATTAATTAAACCTCCCAAGGAGGACCATAACTAAATAAAATGCATGCACAAGTGTGTCAATTAAAATGCAATGGAATTAGTAAATCACATATTAACATATTTCATGGCAACCAAATTCACATGGCCAAATTCAAGCTTAATTTTTTATTTTCGTAGCTTGGAAGGTACTCCAAGACTTGAGGATCGAGGGTTTGAAGGAAGGAGATCCACAAGTAGCCTTGAAACCGAAGCCTGGGGTTTTTCACCCAATAATGTTTGGGAAAAAACAATGAATATACTTTGACATGTGATGGATGGAAATGATAGAGGATGTCGAGACAATTCCAATGCGTCGAGAATCATTGAATTCCGAGTTTTCAGAGTGGAGTTATGAATTTTTGAAGATAAAGTGTGGTTTAGTCACTCATGTTTGCGGTTGGCTAGAGTCATAATAGGCCTTAATAAAGCTAGAAAATCCCACTAAGGAAGCCACTTGAATTGGTATAAATAGAGCTCATGTGTGGAGGCTTAGAATATATCCCATGTGTTAGTTCCAGTCTTCGCACCCTGTCACCAGGGATCAAAATGGGCTCTTACTATGTCTAGTTTTTAGAGAAGTTTTGCACATGAGTTTCAGTGGAAATCATATCCTAAGTATGTTCATCAGAAGTATCTCAAAAATGTCTTTCCAATGTTATATTGCATGCCTGAAACTGGTTCCTATATCAGAAGATATGATCGAAATGAATGATTGGTTCTTGGTTATGCATGTTTTGAGGTCTTTGCTGCACACAGGGACAAGTTTACTACAAAATAAATTTCTGAATTAATGGACATGAATTTTACAAAAGTGAAAGAGGTTTTTGACAATCACATACCCAATAACAAAAAACTCCTTCATTTTATGCACAGGCGTTACTATGTGGGCAATATGCAGTGATATTTGAAGCCTACATTAAAACAAAACAAATTTTACATTTGTTTTACTGTTTTAGTCATTGTAGTGCGGCATGATTTTACAACATATGGAAAGTAATTTTGAGAAACACAAGGAGTTTGTTGTCAACCACGAGCCATATAACAAAAACCTCTTTCATTTTATTCACAGGTGTCATGAATTGGAATATTTTACTAGATCTTTACAGCTTATGTTTATAGATTTAAATATTTAATGATTTCCTATTTTAGAGATTATTTTTTGGCACAGATTTCGAGCAACTGGAAATGAATTTCCAAAATTTGAGAGAGGTTTTTCTCAAACATGACCTTATCTACAAACATCTCTTTCATTTTTGTAACAAGTGTTATGGTTCAAGAGATACGAGTTCATCTTTGACACCTATTTTCATAAATTCAGTCCAAATTTAATGTAACTGATTCTATCTTGAGGGAGATGGTTGAGCTCAACTCCCTTAATACAGGGGTGAATTAATTGTATATATTTTATGAATTTTAGAGCGTAAATGGTTCAAAATTTTCAGCAGAGGAAAGCTGCTTTGGACTGTGTAAAGCTTTTTCTAAATATTATTTTTAATGGAGCAATTGCTACCCTTTAGATTTTGGATCCATGACGGTGTTTAATGTGCAGCATGTTTTTCTTGTAAATTCATTTCCATGCTTTGTTTTTCTGCTAATTCTTGTCACAACATTATTTAAGAGAAGTGGTAGGAATTCATCCATGCAAGATGCTCCTATCACAATGATTTTGTTGTTAAATGTAGTGGTTATCTTTGCAGAATCCATCCTCTGTTAGATGCTCTGTTGAGTAACCCGGTGTTTCTTTTACTTCTAACGCTGCCACTGTAGATCCATCCCTTGATTGATGTCTTTACGGTAGCATGCTTTCTCCTCTTTCCTTCTCTCATTTACATATTTCATCTAGCTAAACATTGCACTTATTTTGCCCCAAGTTTACCGGTAGAAACTAGCCTCGATTCCATAGCCCAATGATCCCCTCTCTTGTTGTTTTCAACCCACAACTTTCAATCAAATCCTTGTACTTCATAGCTAGCCTAAGATTCACTTATTGCAGCCACGTTTTTTTGGAAAAGTGAGAGCCCCCTCTGGTTTGGCAGGGCTAGATGCTAGATCGAAATCTTGGTTTGTGGTTACCTCAAAGTTGCCTCTTCTCAGCCTTGAGGCTCATTCTATGTGCTAAC
Source organism: Pinus taeda (assembly GCA_000404065.3). Classification (NCBI taxonomy): domain Eukaryota; kingdom Viridiplantae; phylum Streptophyta; class Pinopsida; order Pinales; family Pinaceae; genus Pinus; species Pinus taeda. Next base: position 17,816 of record APFE031175922.1, read on the forward strand.
ACCATGTGCATAAAACATTAGGATACCTTTGTGTTTGAAGTGCGGATATGAAGGAAGGTTAAGGAGACTGGAAACCAAGTTTTGGAGAGGTGTTTTCTCTATGTTTTGGTGTGGATTTCTTTGTGGAGAAGGACACAACCCTAAAGTGGCCTAAAGGGTGACATAAGGGAATTTTGTTAGCTATGTAGGTTTGTTTCCTTAGGAAGATCAAGCTGCAACAAAATAGAGGTAAGTTTGGGTGTTTTATGTGCCTTATTTGTTTCTATTTTGGGCCACAGGTGTGGTGATGTTACATTGACATGCATGGACATTTGTTGGAGGGCTGAGAGGTCTAGTGAGGACCCTCTCACCCATCCACAGTCTTTAAGGAGCCACCACAGCTAAGATAGAGGGTGTTAATATTTGAACAGTGAGAAAATCCCTTGTTATAGTTAATCCATGAGCTATAGAGGACCTTGCAAACGTGCTCAAGGACTATGACAATGTGAAGACAAGGTTGGTAAGGGTAGCAAAGGTAGGAAGTCTAGAAGGGTAACACGATGTTTGGATAATGGTTTGGGGTTGTTGTTATGTTCACTAACCAATCCTATGTAGGCATAGAGCCCAAGGCAAGGTGGAAACATCAAGGAGTTGCAGATATCACCTTGGTTGATGGTTGAATGCTAGGTGGATGAGTGTCCTAAGAAAGGCCTGATTGAAGAAGTTTGTTAGCAGCCATGTGGAGGGATTTCATAGGTGTTGGATGCCCTAACTAGGAGCAGATGCTATAGTAGACTTGGTCACTTGTGGACTATTGGAGGGCAGTGTGAGAGTGGACCAAGTGTGGATAATGATTGGGAATTTATGGTCTGTTGGAGAAAAATGTGATAGTGCCCAAGTTGGAGCCCAATGTGCAACACTTTCATGGACAAAAGTAGTTGTTAGAGTGGCAGTTGTTGAGTTAAAGAGTTGATGAGCTAGAGGAGCAGTTGAGAAACCTGTCTTCATTGTGGGAGATGGACATATTATAGTGATAGGTGGTAGCCCTTTGTGCCCTATGTTGGGCTTCAATGGAGTAGCAAAGGAAGACCATAGTGGGCTAAAGTCCTTGAGTAGTTGAGGAGAAATAGTGGGCATATTGAGAGTTGTTCACAAGTGGAGCTATGAACAACTTGATAAGAGACTTGATGTGTTGATGGATGAACGCATAATTAGTGAGCAGATTGGATAGTCGATGTTCATTAACCAGATGGACTTGGATCATTGATAGAGGAAGTGCTACAGATAAGGAGTCGAAGGACCAGGTAGGTACAAGGTACGACTCAGAGGAATTGGGAGAGAATGCAACAGCCAGATGGTCGAGTATCTTATTGAGGGTAGATTGGTTGTCGATGGATTGACACCAAGCCCTAGTTTTTTATCTAATACCAGCGAATGTATGATGGTCATTATCCCTCATACGATAACCCTAGAATTTTGTATGATATGTTGATTAATATAAAAAATTGAGTTGAAAATTGAAAAAAGTCCACCCACCCCAACTCAAATTCGCTTCCCCCCTCCAGCATCCCTCTGTATCACCATTCCAGCCATATCTTTTGCGCTAGTATATTTACTTTTGTTTATATTGCGATGTGAAAATTAGTATCGTTATGATTCTTTGTTTGGTACCATCAGAGATTCTAATATTATATCCTAGACCTAAGATTGTGGAAAAACAACATGGTATCTGAGCATATCTAAACTACTTTGAAGGACAGTGAATCAGAGTGTGCACAACGAAGCAACTTAGAGGGAGTATTGGGTGTCTAGATCATGGAGCAGAGGGTTCAGTTGAAGACATGGGGATGTGGTCTTGACTGGCTTGGTGGCGAGATTGGCTAAGAGTTTTGGTGAATTGGTTGTGAGACTGGTGAACAACAGTTTATTTTAGGGAAGATTTTTGATCACATACTTTTGTTGATTTATCATGGATGGTTGGGACAAATCGAGGGTTTCCTTGGCATGGACAAGATTAGATTGACTGAGATGGCTTCATGTGATGGAGTACAGGTTGGCAGGCTAGAGTCTTCATCGGATCGTGATGTTGCATATATGAGATTGGGTGGATTTGCATGATGGTATTTAATCCAAGAGGATGAGTTCTTGTAGGACTGATCTAGTGGACATCGTGTAGGATAAGAGGAAGTCTAGCCTCAGAGGGAGAAACCCTATGGAGGTTTGAGATCTTAAAGTTCAGATGTGATGAGGTAGAGGCACTACAGAGATTGTTGATCCCAACTTAAATAGGAAAGAAAATAATTGCATATATAACCATAAATACAGAGATGCAGTAGAAATAATATTTCATTTAATTAATATCAAAATATTGAACTATCCTTAAAAATACAATGGAAATAAACTAGCTCAGGCGATGGTAGCTTATCTCTGAGAAGAGATGTGGCAACTACATGCCTATGAAATTTTTTACAATGAGGCTCAAGGGCCTATTTTTTATTGAACAATAAGGTAAAACCCTAAACAATCAAAACCCTAACCCCATGAGATGTAACACCAACAGTTTTTGGGCCCTATTGGGGTTAGTTGGGCAGCCAACTTCCCAGGGTCGTAACTTGGTGATATTATCTCCATTTGCCTCATATGATACCATATTGGAAATGACTCTTTGAGTACTATAGGAGTTGTTATAGGCCTTTTCCTATGACCATGGGCCTATTGCAGACCTCAAAAAAATGTTGTTTAGTGGGCCAAAATTGTTCTAGAAGTTGAGGACACAAAAAACTACTAAAAATAGTAAATGCTTAAATAAATAAGGAAACAGATGAAGCCGATTGGAGGTCTAGGTGGAATAGTAAAGTGTCCACCACTATCCACCTAAATCAGTCCTACCCCCTTAGGAATAAATGGTCCCCAGTATGTGCAGAGCCTCCATGAGGTGAGGAAATGCTTGTTGAACCTGGTCCTTGGTGAACCACTTTCCCTAGTGAAAGGGTTGGCCTGCTTTGACAGCTCAATAGCTAGATCCTATGTTGGCAAGTATTCTTGATCTATATGTCCATGAGCTAATCAGTTGTGGCTTGTTCCATGCATTTCGGGTTGAGCTCTATTTGCGTGAGTTGTTTTGCAATGTCTGATGTGTCCAACAATGGTGGAAAGTATGGCTGATGGCGGTCTACATTGAACACTGGGTGCAACTGAAGCAATGGTGGGATGTTGAGCTCGAAGGCATTGTCACCTACAACCTTGGTGGTGGTGTATGGACCATATCAAAGTGGGCAAAGCTTGCGGTGGGTTCCAACGAGGCACCCCTTCTACAAATGTAGCCAAACTTCGTCGCCCACTAGGAACTTGTGTGGCACTCGATGCTGATCATGGCACTGCTTGTACTTAGCATTGGCTGTTTCTAATATATCATGGACTTGCTGGTGGATGTGTTGAATGCACTCAATGAAGTTGTTAGCCCTGTCAACTTTGGAATAGACGTGAGTCGAATCTGCCTAAGTAGATGCAAATGGTATGGCCACATCAATGGGACATAATGGATGAAATCATAGCCCTACCTAAAAGGGGGTTATGGCCCGTTGAGCTATGGAGAGCTCCGTTGTAGCAATGTTGGACATAGGGGAGGCTTTCATCCCAAGTGCATGGATGCTTTGAGGTGTACATGTGTAGAAAGTGTACAATCATCTTGTTGATGAACTCTATTTGGCCATCAGTTTAGGGGTGGAACGTCATAGACTTAGTAAGTTTTGTATCCAGCATCGACCAGATAATTCATGCACTGAAGAATTTTTTGTCCTGATATGAGATAATGGACTATGGGATCCCAAAGTGTACCCACACTCACTCAAATAAGAGCTTAGCAGTGGCCTCTATTGTGATACTCTTCTTACAGGCCACCATGATGGCCATGTTAGAGAAGCTGTCGACGACCATGAAAACACAATCATTGTCGTGCTTAGTAAAAGGAAGGCCTGACATGTAAACCATGGAGATAGATTCCCAAGGTCGACTAGGAGGAGGGAGAGGAGTATATAGGCCTTTCTTCTTGATGGATGATTTGGCAATGGCGTGGGCAGTGCAGGATCTAATGTACTTCCCAACATCCTCACAAAGTTTCGACCAATAAAAATACTTCTGCAATACTGCTATTGATTTCTCTACTCTGAAATGTCCAATTACCCAACTGTAGTGGCCTCCCAAATCATCTTGGCATGCTCACTTGAAGGAACACAGATATGTCCCAAGTGGCATAAAATTTCATACTGAAGGTCAAAATTTGGAACTTGCGTCCCTTCCAGGAGTGTCTAGTATCTGCTACCGAATTCTGGATCGCTCTAGTAAAGATTTGGCCACTCTAAAGTCTCCTGCCCATAAGAGTTGAGCACAATGATCAATGCCATGACTGGTGGTCGACTGCAGTAGTTTGCAACATTATTGGTGTTTCCCTTCTTGTACTTAATTTTCAAATGGAACTATTCCAGGTAGGTGGATCATTTCTGATGATGATCATTCTACAACTTCCCTTGTGTATGTATGAAATGCAGGGGTCGGTGGTCTATGTTTATGATTGTTTCCTTCCCCATAATGTAATGATTCTATTGACAACAGACCTACACAATGGAATACATTTCTTTGTCCTAAGTGGGATAATTTTGGACTCTGTCTACAAGTGCCTCACTGTGGTAAGCCACTAGATGCCCCTGTTGAGTAAGAACTACACCAATATCATAGTTGGAGGCGACTGTCTCAATCTCAAATGGTTGTTACAGATCTGGTAATGTGAGCATTGGTGTGGAGAAGAGGTGATGCTTCAACTCTGAAAATTCCTTTTGTTGGGTTTCATGCCAAAAACCCTTTTCTTTCGCTCTACCCTTGGTGACTTGAATTAAAGGCAAAGTGATATGAAATAACCCTAACATGGGCCTGCAATAGAAATTGGCACGACCCAAAAATTTGTGCAGCTCTATTAGAGTGGTTGGGGCTGGCCAATCTGGAATGACTTGTATCTTGGCTAGGTCCACATGCACACCCTGCTCATCAATGATGTACCCTAGATATTGAACCTGGATCATACCAAAAGTCCATTTCTCAAAATTGGCACACAACTTGTGTTGTCACAAGTTTTGACGACCTGTCGGATATGCTGGAGGTGATCTTCCCACCTCTAGTTGAAGATCATGATGTCATCTAAATAAACCACCACGAATGCATTGATGAAGGGTTTCAAGATGTTGTGCATAAATATCATGAAGGCTAAGGGGGCATTCGTAAACCCGAAAGGCATGACCAACCATTCGAAAAGGCCCTCATTGGATTTGAAGGCAGTCTTCCACACATCGGAGGGTTTGATAGGCACTTGGTGAAAACCAGACTTCAAGTCAATTTTGCTAAAATATTTGGCCCCCTTAAGTTGGTCCAAAAGGTCATCAATCCATGGGATTGGGTACATATTTCAGACAATGATCTTGTTTAACGCCCGATAGTCAATATAGAGTCTTGAGGTCCCATCCTTGTTCTGTACCAATACAATTGATCTCCCACAAGGTGATGAGCTTGTCCTGATGTGCCCTTTCTGCAACATCTCATGAATCTACCTCATGATTTCATCATTCTCCATAATAGAGTGTTGATAGATTAGTCCATTGGGTAACTGTTACACAATAATTTGTCATCGACCCCACGTTCCCTAATTCCGGACACTGTCGATCCATGTTATTAACATCTGCCTTGTGTCATGTTGAAAATTATGTGTCAAGGTCTTCCTTATCATCTCAGGAAAAATATCTCAGTTTAATTCTCCTGGAGTAGACCGTTTTTTACTTGTGTTTCTAGGTCGTTGCGGGACAACAATTGTTCTACCCTTGAAGATGGTCAAGATTGCACTAGCCCTAGCGAAGTCTTCACTATGACTCTGTGTTGCACCAATGACGAGCTACTTTTGGCAATTTTTTTAAATAACTCGTCGAAACTTCGAAGTATAACAACTTCATGGGTAGTCCTAGGGTTGGTTGTTGGATCAGATGAGCTCGCATCTCTCTTTTGGGGTAGTTGCTCCACCTTTTGTGCAACCTCTCAAAGAGATAAGCTCTTTCTCCCATATTTTATGGAAGCTCATCCTCCTATAAATACTTCCTCCATGACTGAGATCAACTAGCTTCAGAGTCCAAGAATTCAATAGTAAGAGTAGAGATTTTTTGCTAGTGTGTGGAAGTAGCCTCTCATGTAACTTAGCTTGGGATAGTTTTGAGTGGAGTTAACTTGATTATAAGAGTATTCTAGTATTAGCCTTTGGGTAGGAGAGAGAGTTGTTCACCTTTTGGGAGACATTATACGAGTGAATGCTTGTGCAGACATGCTGACAGGACCCTTTGAGGAGGCTTATGATGTCAAGGCTTGGTTGTAAGTTCTACTTTGATTTATATTAATAAAAATCAACAACTTATTTCCTATATCATACGTCTAAATGCGTAATTATAGCTTGAAGCTACTTGACTCTTTAAGTAGGTAGTCTTTGTCATACTCTATTATGTTCGTGGTTGTGTTCTGTATGTAGATTTCAGGTACAAGTGATTAGAAGAACGAAAGCTGGAGCAACACAATAGGAACTCCATCAAATGACAGTTTGAAGGTAAGCCTTCATGGCATCAATTTTCTAAGGAAATTTGCTTTGGTATTGTCTTTTTTGTAACTAGACCCACTCTAGGGCTAGAGGGGTTGCCCCTGTCTAGAGGGAACTTGCCTGTGTCATAGTAATGGAGCACCACAGGTCAAATCGATGGAGTGCTTGACCTAACAGTGCAATGGTACCCCTATAGGTGAGGTGAAAAATGTCCCTATACTCTTTCACGATCTTGTCCATCTATTGCTGCCATGCGGAGGAGCAATGTCTGGAAGTCGTGGCCACAACCTTCTTCTTGCACTGAGGGCGAGTCATAAGGAAAGAAAATTTCCTAGTCTAGGAAATGATCTTACAACATTTCTTTGCGGTGATCAAAGAGATGGTAGTAGGCAAGGCTACCTTTAGTATCCTGTACAACTAATTTCCAAAATTAATAATCACATAGCGAGGTTTAGACTCATATATAACATGTCACTTCCATAAGTATGGTTTTCCTAATAATACATCACAAAATTCAAGAGGATAAACACCACACAATATCTCATTAGTGAAGGGCTTGATGTTGTAGGGGAGGTTGCATTGTTAGCTGACGCGGAGATCTCGTCCTTGGTAAAACCACCTGATGGTGTATGACTGGGGATGTGTTGTTGTCAGTAGGCCCAGCCGATTCATGACCTCTGCTAGGCCCAACCAATTCACGACATATGTTGAAATGAGTTTCTCTTGACTCCCACTGCCGACAACGAACTGTTGTGGTGAACTCTTCACCCACATCTATGAGTGGTAGAGGTATTCCACCTCCTCTAGATCTTCAACCTCATTCTTTTAGATATTGGTGATGGCCACAGTGGCACTGGGCTCTGCATCAATGATTTGCTTCACTTTTTCATTCCCCTCGCGGGGTTCTTACTCAATGCCGGAACATGCACCTGAATCGGAAGCCTTCAGCTCAGCCATTAGTGACTGCTTGGCCTGAAACTCACTTGTGTTTTGGGTGGATCTCTTATATAATAGACACCGTTTTCCCATGTCCTTCTTTGTCTTTATGTTGGTTTTCTTTGCTTGTAGCTTTGGCTATTTGTCCTAGGTCACCCTACCTTGGCTTTGGCCTTTTCTCTATGGTTTGAGGGCGCCTTTTTCTTGATTCGGATTCACAGATCTAAAGTCTCGCTTCTTTTGTTTAAACTTCTGATCAATCTTGACAGTGTATCGATATGCCATGCTGAATGGGGAGATGTCCAAGAAATTCATCTCGTCCTGGATGTACTTTTGTAGACAACTACGGTACTTGAGTACCAAATGATGCTCATAATCCTTGATACCCAACTTCTTGTGAAGGGTATGGAAAACATTTTTGAACTCCATCACATATTGGTCCCTTCCCTGTCGTAGCGTGGTCCACTTTATGTATTTATATTCATAGCTACCAACAGGTTAATATTGTTCCTTGATGGCGTCTCAGAAAGAATCCCAAGTGGGTGTGGCTAAAAATAGTGAGGATTATCTCTCGTCCTTTTGTTCACAATATGTTTCCTACCAGTTCTTGATGTGTGGGGTAGCTTTGAGAAGTGTAAAAGTAATATTTTCCTGATTGGAAAAGTCATGAACTGAAAAATATCCTTCCAATAGATTCAACCATTTATCTGTGATGTCTGCATATATCTGGCCTTCAAATATGGGAATATCAAAGTTAACGTGTACCTTAAAAGTGGTTGCGCCTCCAAAGTGGTTGCTAGATGAAGATGCATCACCTATGGGTAGTCGTCGGAGGATCTAAGAAAAGTTATCCATCATCAGATTCCTCTGTCACTCGAGAGCTTCCTCGAGCTATATTTTGAAAGGATCTCCAACCCCCTCATCTTTCTTTTCTTCCGCCATGGGAGGTCGTTGGGGTTTGTGAGGCTAGTCTTGAAAATGTTCAACCAGTTCGAGCTCTAACTCCTTATACCCTGACCTCATTGGGGACATGCAAAGAAAAATAGAGAAAGAGTAGACTGCTTTGATACCACTAATCCAAACTTACACAGGAACACAACAAATTATAGATATAACCATAAATACATACATGTAGCATAATAACACTTCATTTCATTAATATCAAAACACTGAAATATGCTTACAAACAAAATGGAAATAAATTAGCTCGGGTGATGGTAGCTTATCTCTGAGAAGAGATGTGGTGGCTACATCCCTCTGAATTGTGTTAAAATGAGGCTCAAGGGCATATTTATTATTGAACAAGAAGGAAAATCCCTAAACAACAAAAACCTTATCCCCAGAAGATGTAATGCCAAGAGTTTGTGGGCCTCGTTGGGGTTAGTTGGGTAGCCAACTTCTCGGGGTCATAACTTGGTCATATTATCTCTGTTTGGCATGTACGATACCTTGTTGGAAAGATCTCTCTGAGTACTACAGTATTTTCTGTAGGCCCTAGCCTATGGCCACAGTCAAGTTGCAGACCTTAAAAAAACATCATTTAGGGGGTCAAAACTGATCTGGAAACTGATAAACATAGTAAATGCCAAAATAAAAAAGGAAACAGATGAAACTGACTGGAGGTCTAGGTGGAATAGGTGGATGGCCACCAATATCCACTTGGATCAATTGTCAGGTTCATTCTACAGGGTATGCTCCAGTGATGGATGCCAGATCAGCTAGTGTCATCGATGATGATGGTTACTTCCTAGTCTTGGAAGTACCTCCCTCGCTAAGAGCGAGTGTTGATTTTTGTAGCTTGGGAGGGACTCCAAGCCTTGAGGATTGAAGGTTTGGAGGAAGGAGCTCCACAAGTGGGAATGTGGGATTGAAACCCAAGCTTGGGTTTTTTCACCCATTGATTGTTTGGAACAAAATTGCGATGAGACTTTGACATGTGATGGATGGAAATGATAGAGGATGTCGAGACGATTCCAACACATCAAGAATCATTGAATTATGAGTTTTCAAAGTGGAGTTATGAATTTTTGAAGATATAGTGTGGGTTTGTGGCTCATGTTTGAGGTTGGCTAGATTAATAATAGGCCTTATGACATCTGGTCAAAGCCACTAGGGAAGCCACATGAATTAGTATAAATAGATCTCATGTGTGGAGGCTTAGAATATATCCCAAGTGCATAAAACATCAAGATACCTCTAAGTTTGAAGTGCGGATCTAAAGGAAGGATGAGACAGGTAACCGAGTGTTGGAGAGGTTTTTTATCTACGTTTTGGTGCAGATTTCTCTATGGAGAAGGTTGCAGCCCTGAATCAATCTGAAGGGTGACATAAAGGAAGTTTGTGAGGTATGTAGGTTTGTTTCATTAGCCAAATCAAGCCACAGGAAAATAGAGGTAAGTTTGGGTGTTTTTTGTGCTTTGTTTGCTTCTATTTTTGGCCGCAGGTGTGGTGATGCTACAACAACATGCATGGAGATTTTTTGTAGGGCTGAGAGGCTTAGTGAGGACCCTCTCACCTAACCGTAGTCTTTAAGGAGCCACCACAACCTAGACAAAGGATTTTAACCCTTAAACAATGAGCAAATCCTTTGTTGTAGCTAATCCGTGAGTTATAGAGGACCTTGCAGATGTGCTCAAGGACTATGACAGTGTGAAGAAAAGGTTGGTAAGGGAAGAAAAGGAAGATAGGAAGTATAGAAGGGTAACATGGTACTTGGACAATGTGTTGGGTTTTTTTTTGTGTTCCCTAACCAGTCCTATGCAAGCACAAATCCCAAGGAAAAGTAGCAGCATCAAGGAGTTGCAGATTTGACCTTGGTTGATGTTTGGATGTTAGGTGATGAGTGTCCTAGGAAAGGATTGATTGAATAAGTCTGTTAGAAGCCATCTAGAGGGATTTCCTAGGTGTTGGATGCCCTAAATAGGACCAGATGCTACAACAAACTTTGTCACTCGTGGACTGGTTGAGGGAAGTGTGAGAGCGGACCAAGTGTGGATAGTGATTGGGAATTTATGGTCTACTGGAGGACAACATGATAGTGTCCAAGTTAGAGCGCGGTGTGCAATACTTCGATGGAAAAAAGTAGTTGCTAGAGTGGAAGTTGTTGAGATTAAGAGTTGATGAACTAGAGGAGCAGTTGAGGAGAATGTGTTCATTGTGGGAGATGGACATCTTACAGTTATAAGTGGTAGCCCTCCATGCCCTATGTTGGTCTTCATTGGAGCAGTGCAGGATGACTGTAGTGGGATGAAGTCCCTGAGTATATGAGGAGAAGAAGTGGGAAGATTGAGAGTTTTTCACAAGTGGAGTTGTCAACAACTGATATAGATTTAAATAGGAATGCAAAAAATTATAGATATAACCATACATATAGGGATGCAGTAGAAATAATAATTCATTTCATTACTGTAAAATACTGAAATATGCTTGCAAGAAGAAATAGAAATAAACTAGGTAGGGCTATGGTAGCTTATCTCTGAGAAGAGATGTGGTGGCTACATGCCTCTGAACTATCTTACAATGAGGCTCGAAGGCCTATTTATTGTTGAGAAATAATGGAAAACCCTAAACATCCAAAAACCTAACCCTATGAGATGAAGCGCCAAACTATGGGCCCTGTTTTGCGTAAATTGGTACATCAACTTCCTAGGGTCATAACTTTGGCATGTGATCTCCATTGGACACGCACAATACCTCGTTATAAAGTTATATCTGAGGACTACAACTTTGGAATGAGAAACATTAGCCCATGGACCCATGTTGCTCCGAAGTTTCCCAAAAAACATCATTTAGGGCCTCAAACAACTCCAGAAGATCAGGACCGGAAAGACTGCTAAAAATAGTAAAATGTACTACAATTAAGGAAACTGAAAGAAACAATGGTGGGGATCCAAGTGGAATTGGAGGGTGGCCACCAATATCCACCTGGATCATTCCTCCCCCCTTAAAAAGAAATGGTTCCCTTTGCGTTGAGCTCCTCCATGAAACAAGGAAACTTATACTGAACTTGGTCCCTGGTAAGCCACTTTCCCTGGTGAAGGAATTGGCCTACTTTGACAACTTGATACAATTGGATCTTTTGATGGTGAGTGTGCTTGATCTAGGTGTCCATGATCGGATCAATTGTAGCTTGTTTCATGCAATCTTGATTTAACTATGTTGGTGTGAGATATTCTGCAATGTCGGATGTGTCGAGTAATGGTGGAAAGTATGGTTGAAGGTGGTCCACATTGAACACTAGGTGTAGGCCAAGGAATGGGGGAATGCTGAGCTCAAATGCATTGTATCCCACAGCCTTGGTAATGGTGTAAGGACCATATCGGAGTGGTCTAATTTTCCAATAGGCTCCAGTAAGGTGTTCCTTTTGAAATGCAACAAGAATTTGTCACCCACCTAAAACTTGTGTGGCACCCGATGTTGATCATGTCGCTGCTTGTACTTGGCATTTGATTTCTCTAGAATATCATGGACCTGCTGACAGATATGTTGGATGTGCTTAATGAATTTGTTTTCCTTATCTATTTTAGACTCGACATGAGCTAAATCTACCTAAGTAGTTGCAAATGGCATGCCCACATCAATGGGACATAGTGGCTAGAATCCCAAGCCCACCTAAAAAGGATTGTGTTGAGTCGAGTTGTGGAAAGCCCATTTATAGATGTACTAATCATAGGGGAGGCTCTCATCCCATGTGCATGGATCCTTTTAGTTGTACATGCGCAAAATGTGTACGATCATCTTGTTGACATCCTCTGTCTGGCCATTAGTTTGGTGATGGCAAGTTGTGGACTTAGTGAGTTTGGTGTCCAGCATCGACTAGAGACTGGACCAAAATGTACTAAGGAACTTGCTATCTCGATCTAAGATGATAGACTGTGGGATCCCAAAGTGTACCCACACTCGTTAAAACAAGAGTTTAACAGTGACTTTTGTTGTGATATTCTTCTTGCAAGCTGTCATAATGGCCATCTTCGAGAACCTGTCGATGACCACAAGAACACAGTCATTTCCATGCTTAGTAGAAGGAAGGCCCAACATGTAATCCATGGAGATGGATTCCCAAGTTCGATTAGGGGTAGGCAACGGGGTATAGAGGCCTTGCTTCTTGATGGTCAGTTTGGCAATGGCGCAGGCAGTACAAGATCTCATGTACTTCCTGAAATCATGTCGAATATTTAGCCAGTAGAAATACTTCTGCAATACTGCCACCATTTTCTCAACCCCGAAATGCCCAGTAGCCCAGTTGTAGTGTGCTTCCCTAATCATCTTTCCACGCTCGCTTGAAGGAACACAAAGGTGACCTAGGTGGCATAACAGGGCATCCTTGAGGTGAAAATCTTGAACATGCTGACCCTCCAAGAGTGTCTAGTATGTGTGGCTAAATTTTGGGTCGCTTTTGTAGAGAAGTGGCCAATCAGAAGTCTCGTGCCCACAAGTGTTGAGCACGGTGATTAATGATATGATCGGTGGTTGACTGAGGCAATCTGCAACATTATTGGTGCTTCCCTTCTTATACTTGATATTCAAACGGATCTGTTGCAGGTATGTGGACCACTTCTAATGGTGATAATTCTACAATTTCCCTTGGGTCTATATGAACTGCAGGGGCCAGTGGTCTATGTGGATGACCATTTACTTGCCCAAAATGTAATGCTTCCATTGTCGGCATGCCTGCACAATGGAATACATCTCTTTGTCATAAGTGGGATACTTCCAGACTGTGTGTGAAAGTGTCTCACTATGATATGCCACTAGATACTCATGTTGAGTAAGGACTACCCTAATAGCATAGTTAGAGGAATCTATCTCGATCTCAAATGGTTTTTGCAAATCTAGTAATGCAAGCACTGCTGTCGAGTAGAGGCGATGTTTCAACTTTGTGAATTCCTTCTGTTGAGATTCAGACCAAAAGAATTTTTCTTTCACTCCTCCCTTGGTGACTTGACTTAAGGGCCAAGTGATATGAGAAAAACCCAACAAGAACCTATGGTAGAATTTGGCAAGACCTAGAAAGTTGCGGAGCTCTGTTAGAGTGGTTGGAGATGGATAATCCCGAATGACTTGGATCTTGGTTGGATCCACATGCACCCCCCATTCATCAATAATGTATCCTAGATACTGAACCTAGGTTATGCCAAAAGTGCAGTTCTCCAAATTGGCACATAACTTGTGTTGCCGCAGTGTTTGGAGAACCCGATGGATGTGGTGGAGGTGCTCTTCCCAACTCTGGCTGAAGATTAGGATTTCATCCAAGTATACCACTACAAATGAGTTGGTGAATGGCCACAAGATGTCATCCATTAGCCTCATGAAGGTTGCAGGAACATTCGTCAACCCGAAAGGCATAACCAACCATTCAAAAAGGCCCTCCTTGGCTTTGAACATAGTCTTCCACACATCAAAGGGTTTGATTAGTACCTGGTGATATCCTAACTTCAAATCAATCTTGCTGAAATATTTTACGCCTTTCAGTCAGTCCAGGAGGTCATCAATCTATGGGATTGGGTATCTATTCTAGACAGTGATCTTTTTCAGCGTCCGATAATCAATACAGAGTCTCCAAGTCCCATCCTTATTTTGTACCAACATGATCGGGCTCCCATAAGGCGATGAACTCGGATGGATGTGACCTTTCTATAGAAGCTCCTGAATTTGCCTCTTGATTTCATCGTTCTCCAAAATAGAGCACTGATAGATTGGTCCATTGGGCAGCGGTGCACTTGGGATCATATCTATTGATTGCTTGACCTGACAGTGCAGAGGAACCTCTGCGGGGGAGGTGAAGATGTCCTCGTACTCCTCCACGACCTTGTCAATCTGTAGTTGTCATGCAGAGCGGCCCCGTCTAGAGATCATGGCCACCGTCTTCTTCTTTCCTTGAGGGTGTATCATCAGGAAAACAAATTTCTCAGTTTTGGAAATGAGCTTATTACATTGTTTTGCAATAATCAAAGAGATGGCGGTAGGTGGTGCTACCTCTAGTATCCTGTACAACTTATTTCCCAAAGTAACAATAACAGCATGAGGCCTTGATTCATACACAACATTTCACTTCCACAAGTATGATTGGCCTAAGAGTGCATCATAAACATCAAGGGGAGCAACGTCACACAATATCTCATCCATGAAGGGCTAGATGTTGTATGGAAGGTGAAACTATTGGCTCACACGAAGATCCTGTCCTTGGTGAAGCCACCCAATGGTGTACGGTTGTGGATGTGCTGTGGTCAGTAAGCCCAGCTGCTTCGTGACCTCTGTCAAAATTAGGTTCTTTTGTCTCTCGCTATCGACAATGAACTATAGTGGGGAGCCCTTTACCCACATCTGGGAGTGGAATAGGTGCTCCTCCTCCTCTGGATCTTTAGGTTCCTCCTTTCGGATCTTCGTCATGGCAATCATGGAATTGGACTTTACATCAATAATCTGCTTCCCTTTGTCATTCCCCTTGTCAATTTATGACTCAGAGTCGAAACGTGCATCTGATTCTAAAACCTTTAGCTCGGCCACCAGTGACTGTTTGGCCCAACACTCACTTGTGTTGTGAGTGGAGCTCTTATGGAACTCACACCACTTTCCCGTGTCATTTTTCAGCTTCGGAGGGTTGTATTGGGTCGCCCCGCCCTGGCTCTATCCTTTGTTCTACAGTTTGGGGGCACCTTTCCCTTGCTTCGGATTCACAAATCCAAAGTCTCGCTTCTTCTATTTAAACATTTGCTCGATCTTGACGGCATATCGGTATGCCGTGCCGAGCGAGGTGATGTTTAGGAATTCTATTTCCTCCTGGATGTACCTGTGCAGGAAGCCACAGTATTTGAGTTCCAAATGCCGCTCTGAATCCTTGATACCCAACTTTTTGCGAAGGGTATGGAAAATATTGGTAAACTCTGGCACATCTTGGTCCCTTCCCTACCGCAGCGTGGTCCACTTTATGTATTAATCCTCATAGCTTCCGATAGGGTAGTGCTGCTCCTTGATGGTAGCCCAGAATGAATTCCAAGTGGGTGCGGCTGAAAATAGTGAGGCCATACTTTCATCCTTCTACTCACAGTAGGTTTCCCACCAGTCCTTGACATAGAGGCCGGCTTTGAGAAGAGTGAAAGTAATATTTTCCCGGCTGGAAAATTCATGAATAGAAAAATACCCTTCTAGCATATTTAACCATTTATATATGGCGTCTGCATCTATCTGACCCTCAAATATGGGAATGTCAAAGTTAGCTTATACCTTAAAGGGTGTGGCACTTCCAGAGTAGTTCCTGGGAGTAGTTGTGTTGCCCCTAGGTAGCTGCTGAAGGATTTGGGCAAAGTTGTCCATCATCGCATTCCTTTGTCACTCGAGGGCCTCTTTAAGCAAGATTTTGATAGGATATCCTACCCCCTCGTCTTTCTTTCCATTCACCATGGGAGGTTGTTGGGATATGTGAGGCTGGTCTTGCAAAGGTTCAACCAATTCAAGCCCTAACTCCTTATATCCTAACCTTGTTGGGAATATGCAAAGAAAGACAGAGAAAGAGCAAACCACTTTGATACCACTGATTTGGATTTAAATAGGAACGCAACAAATTATAGATATAACCATACATACAGGGATGCAACAAAAATAATGCTTCATTTCATTACTATAAAATACTGAAATATGCTTACAAACAGAAATAGAAATAAACTAGTTAGGGCGATGGTAGCTTATCTCTGAGAAGAGATGTGGTGGCTACATCCCTTTGAATTGTCTTACAATGAGGCTCGAAGGCCCATTTATTCTTGAGAAACAATGGAAAATCTTAAACATCCAAAAACCTAACCCTAGGAGATGAAGCGCCAAACTATGGGCCCTGTTTTGGGTAAATTGGTGCATCAACTTCTTGGGGTCATAACTTTGGTGTGTGATCTCCATTTGACGCGCACAATACCTTGTTAGAAAGATCTATCTGAGGAATACAACCTTTGGATGAGTAACATTGATTCATAGACCAATGTTGCTCCTAGTTTTCCTAAAAAACGTCGTTTAGGGCCTCAAATGGCTTCGGAAGTTCAGGGCCCGAAAAACTGCTAAAAATAGTAAACTATGCTACAATTAAGGAAACTAAAAAACTGTAAGAAACAATGGTGGGGGTCCAAGTGGAATTGGTAGGTGGCCACCAATATCCACCTGGATCAACAACTCGACAGGAGTCTCAAAGTGTTTATGGTTGATGGATGAGTGCACAATGAGTGAGAAGATTATATAGTCGAGGTTCAGTGATGAGATGGACTTGGATCATTGATAGGGGCAGTGTTGTAGATCAGGAGTCGAAGGATCAAGAAGGTATAGTGTACGTCCAAGAGGAATTGAGAGAGCATGCGACATCTAGATGGTGAGAGTATCTTGTTGAGGGTAGATTGGTTGCTGATGGACTGACACCAAGTCCCAATTTTGTATATTGTATCAGTGGATGTATGAGGTCCATATCCCTAGTATGGGAGCCCTAGATAGTTTATTATATGTAGATTAATATAATGAAGCTGGGTTGAAAATTGCAAATATTTGTCCATATTTTGTGCACTAGTATATTTACTGTTGTTTATATTCCG
Organism: Pinus taeda; assembly: GCA_000404065.3. Lineage (NCBI taxonomy): Eukaryota > Viridiplantae > Streptophyta > Pinopsida > Pinales > Pinaceae > Pinus > Pinus taeda. The sequence continues at coordinate 34,919 of APFE031175922.1, forward strand.
TTGTGCAAAGTAGTATTATTGTGATTCTTGGTTTGGTAGCGTCATAGATTCTAATATTCTATCTAGACCCAAGATTGTGGAAAAACAACAATAATCACACTAAACATGAAAAATACATAGATTTCCATCATATAGAGTCACATTAATTTATTCATAAGCAATAATAGAGCACTTATATTTTAACAATAGTTGATCTAAGAAGAGATGCATATGAACAATTTTCCACTGAATTGTAGGCATGCAATGCAAATATCACCCCAACATAGGAAATGATACCTCTGGGTACATGTAACCAAGATAAAAGCTTCTATCCCTCTCAATCCAACCAATGTTATCCCATGCTTATGCAATCTACTTATTATAAAACTCTTCGGGAATTTAATCCAATGTTCAAAAAACCATGGCACTCTCTCCCACTACCCGATAGAACACAAGGAATTCCTTACTTGATGGTCTCTTACGAATATTCTTCCCTCTTGTGCACTTTAATATGGGAAAAAAGAGCCCAATATACTATAATTTATAGGAATTTCTAGGAAGAATAATATTTTTCTCTTAGGCACTCAAATAGCAATGAGTACATAAGGTGTGAAGGCTTCTTAAATTTTATAGCCTCTACACTCACCTACAACATTCTATCTTTCACCACAGCCTGTAATTTCCTCTTCACAATGTTTCCCTTATTCAATTTTCTAATGGTTCATGGTTAACAATGGAGAATACAACATGATGAGCTTATAGAATGAATGTGAGAGTGCTAGAATGAATGTTGAAGTGAATGGAAATGACATTGTTTTTCACAAGAGAAATGTAGGACTCTAATGATTGTATTCAATCCATTCTTCCATAACTTTATGAGAATACTTCCCACCAAACATTTACATGCACTCAATAGTTGGTTTTAGAAGTCAATGGAGGTGGATGGTTTCATTAAAACCCATGGGAAAAAAGAGATGAGATTTAAGGGTGACACATGGAAATTAATGATTTACTTTTCCATATCCTCTTTACACTTCTTGTCTAGTGGAATCCTAACCACTTCCATGCTCTCTATGGCCATATTTGATCATTATATATTATATTTTAGTGTAGTATTACATAACTTGAATTTATTATAGCAAGCCTATCACATTATCCATATAAATATATTTACATCATACATACCTAGCCATTCAATTGTTGAACTTTGACTTTAAAGTTGATCATTTATGCTAACATTTTATTTTATTTTTATTTTTTTAACACAAATGAGTACTTTTTCTATTAAATCCACGTCCAGACGCGGAAAATATCTGAGCAGATTAAATTGCTAGTTTTCTCAAAGATATCTAGGATGTCAATTTATGTCTAATTGCCCTTATCATGCCCTATGATTGGACTATTTGGTTGAATGCCCTAGAGATTGAGATACGTGATGATACTACGTGACACATCCACTTCATCTTCTAGCTGAGAAATTCTCTGTTGAAGAGGCACTATAATTATGGCATGTATATTTCCTTAGTAACATAATGTCGTTAAGAACTTATGGAAACATGTGTATTTTGTTCGAAGAGCTTGACATTTCGAGTGAACACTTAACCCATCTTCAAGGGCAAGAAGCTTAACTGATGAACATGGGTGAAGTGTTCACTTGAAACATCAAGCTCTTTGAACAAAATACAGAGGTTTCCAGAAGTTTTCAACAACATTAAGCCACTATAATTTCAAAAGAGTTGCACTCATAGGTCTGATGCTGGTACATATTTACATGTAAGTTATATATTTTAGAACTGATGGCTTCATGTTCTTTTCTACAGTGGACACACACCATGGAGGCCAAGGAGTCTAATGTTGGAGAGTTAGAACCCATGGAGATGGCAGATTTATGCTAGTTCTAAGGGAGCGAGACTATAGTAGCTTTGTTATCGGGAAATCTAGTGTCCATGCAAAGCTACTAGTCCCACTAAGACGGGTAGCTATCTTAGAAACAAGCAAACTAAAGTTACTTTCATTTTCCTTTATGAGAAGTAGATAGGAGAGGAGCAAAGAATACCAACCTCGATCTTTCACTTGGTTCCTTGCTTGTTCCTTCTCCCCTCTGACAGATCTTTGCCACTCCTTCCTTGATTACCCTATTTCAAAGAGTACCTGTAAAGTCAAAGCAGCATAATACCTTCAAAGTACTAGGATCTACAATCATAAACAATATAGGACCAGATATATATTGACCACACAAATGCACATATCATCAAACATACAAGAATGTGGAGGAAAACTTGAATAGCTTTATTGATAGAAAGAGTAGAAGAGAGGATTACAACCCATTGATCTGACCAGCGTCATCCTCCCAGCATGAAAGCCCTTCTTCACCTCATGAAAAGCTTAGATCACCCAACACTATGATGTTCCACCAGGAAACCAACAACACTTCCTTACAAGATGCAAAATTCCCCGCCCCCCTCACCTCTGGATCTCTGGGATGAGGGATCCATATATAGATATTTGAAGAGGTGTGAGTCAGCTCTGGGTTTTTTATTAGTGTCATTCCATTGATAGTTCTTGGTTCCACTTGGAGATTTCATTGATCTCTTACTCATCCCTGGGTGAATTCTGAGAAGCAAGTGTCATATGAGAAGTTTCTAGAAGACTCCTTGATCATCCACTTAGCAAACTGTCTTTGCCATTTGTCTATTCTCGCTCATCGCACCCCATAGAAGAACTTTTTAGTATGCATCGCACCTCCCATGTGTAGTAGGTGTGATGCATCACACCCTGACCATGGAGCAAGTGAGATGGTCCAGTTTTGACCAGTTCTAAGCAAGTTTTCATGGAGAACTTCTAGGAGATGATGTAATCAGCTGACCTTGCTCCTTTAGAGTATGAAACAACAATTTTAGGGACTTAGAAGCCCTTCGTTTATGGACATAAGTGATTGGGGTTGCAGTGCCCAAATATGTCTATAACAGTTTCCCCTAGAGCATGAGGTCATAAATCTTTTGATGTTGGGTGAAATGCTTTATCATGAGGATCCGAGGTTTTTCGAGCTGGAAGGTGACCTGTAATAAGATACAATACAATACATTATCTTCATAATATTTTCATGATCTAGCTGAGGTGGGCATTCCCATGATCAGCTTTATAAATTCATTTTCATGTACATAGGACAGACAACTGTCTGTGTGGAAGACTGATGATTCTGATAGAGCCATCATCCTTTGATTTGGATGATCATCTGTGCAGCAATGACATACATTTGATGTCTTTATTTTCCTGAATATATCGCAGCGCGGATGGATGAAACTAGATCTGGGGTCTTCAAACTCATTCAATCTTCACTCGAAGTACAAGTCGATCCATGTG
>APFE031175922.1:45644-74111 GCA_000404065.3 Pinus taeda
CATTGATCTGACCCAGCGTCATCCTCCCAGCATGAAAGCCCTTCTTCACCTCATGAAAAGCTTAGATCACCCAACACTATGATGTTCGACGAGGAACAACACTTCCTTACAAGATGCAAAATTGCCCCCCCCCCTCACCTCTGGATCTTTGGGATGAGGGATCCATATATAGATATTTGCAGTGTGTGAGTCAGCTCTGGGATTTTTATTAGTGTCATTCCGCTTATAGTTCTTGGTTCCACTTGGACATTTCATTGATCTCTTACTAATCCCTGGGCGAATTCTGAGAAGCAAGTGTCATATGAGAAGTTTCTAGAAGATTCCTTGATCATCCACTTAGCAAAATGTCTCTGCCATTTGTCTATTCTCGCTCATCGCACCCTATAAAAGGACTTTTCAATATGCATGACACCTCCCGTGTGTAGTAGGTGTGATGCATCGCACCCTGACCATGGAGCAAGTGATATGGTCCAGTTTTGAACAGTTCTGAGTAGTTTTTCATGGAGAACTTCTGGGAGATTATGTAATCAGCTGACCTCGCTCCTTTAGGGTATGAAACAACACTTTTAGGGAATTAGAAGCCCTTGGTTTATGGACATACGTGATTGGGGTTGCAGTGCCCAAACATGTCTATAACAAGCTAGGAAGTAGAGTGAAAATAATTGAAGAGAGATAGGATAATACACAGTGACCAATAGACTCTAATAGAGAATCTAGAAAAAACAAATTGAGTTGAAAGAACAACTTATAGGGTCAGAACCCAGCAGGAAGGGGCACGCCACCTCCAATTAATCAGCAACAAGAATGAAGACAAAGCTAAGATCTGGGACAAAGAAGATGTCAACGCTGGTCTAATGTACCATAATGCTAAGAATATCATAAATTTATTTTCTTATCTCTTACCCTGAAAGGGAAAGATGTCAAGTCACCCAGTTGTAGTGATGCTGAATTCGCACTCCGTTCTCGTAGTAGAAGAAATTTCACAGAATTACCTAAAGCTCATAGTTAAGCTTCCAATTATACCAGTGTTTGGATGCCACCCTTGATACAAAGGAAACCCACTTCAAATTCAACAAGGAATTGAGGTTTTTGAACCAACTCGACTCGTAGGACATGGATGTGGTTGTGCTTCCACAAAAAATTTATTCTCATCACACCATGGGAGCCATGCAGGAGCTTATATTTCAACATTATTATTTTTAGTACCCTAAGGCAAAGCAATCATCATAAATCAATCTAAGGAGATGCATCTATAACTGGCCATGGGATCAAGACTATGATCGATTCTATTCCACATAGAAGCTATTAATTTAAGCACGCTTGCATGAAGCTAGCGACCATACCTTTCTACGTCGAACTGATTGATGATTTCCTTGACAATCATAAGGAGGGGAATGGGGAATTTAACGTGATGATACATATAACATAAATGACAATAAGATGAGAGAAGGAGATCAGGCTAGAAGGGGGGCACAATGGATGATAGGGGAGGGAAATATTTTGGAGGAGTTCCACTTCTCAGATATCGAATAATTATGAAAGAATCACCCAGAATGATAATGTCTCGGATGCCATAATCAAGAGCTAGAATTACCCCAGAAAAACCCCTACATCTTTGCGTGGTCGTTGGATTTCTACCCAAAACCCCACAAAAATTTATCCACATTACTTCCTTTAGAATTTAATGCTTCCTTTAGAATTTAACAATAGCTCTCTCCTCTTGCCACTCTTATGTGCACTACTATATTTACAAATAATTTTTTTTATATTTAATTGAATATATATCTTAAATCTCACACACTTATTCTTTCACACACTTATATAATATGAGAAAATACATACTAATAATCAAAACCCAAATATTACACCATTATACTTCTTATTATTTCAAATCATTTGATTTGATTTTTGTGTCATGAAGATGAATACTATTTGAATATTAAAATTGTATTACTATTGGAATGTAAATACACTCTATGTTGAATATATTTAAATATTTATAGCATCTATATCTGTGGAATTATGTAATTTGAGTATATATAATATAAGAAAAAATACATACTAATAATCAAAACCCAAATATTACACCATTATACTTCTTATTATTTCAAATCATTTGATTTGATTTTTGTGTCATGAAGATGAATACTATTTGAATATTAAAATTGTATTACTATTGGAATGTAAATACACTCTATGTTGAATATATTTAAATATTTATAGCATCTATATTTATTGTTTATGTTTTTTGAGTTTATAAGATTATCTTTTATTGGATATTTATTAATTTATTCATTAATTATTTTATATTTTTATTAACAAATAGGTATCATCTTGAATAATAAGAATAATATTAAAAATAGTATTACTTCCAAATTTAAGGGTAAGTTGTGGGGCAATAAAAAATTAAAGGCAAAACTAAACTAAAATATTATAAGGAGGTGATCAATCTTAATCTTGAAAACCGTAATGATCTATTTGTGATGACTAGTGTGAAGAAGAAAATGAACATTGCTATGATAACAACTAATTTTCATGATTTTCAAAGTGAAATTGGGCATTGGTCAATTCCCAAAATGCCATGGGATGAAAGAGTTTGTCCCACTTGTATTCACATGTTTTCTAAATTTCAAAATATTTGTCACACTACGAATTTTTTGACATGTAAAATCATCATAACTATAGTGATGAGAACACTTCAAATATCAATTAATCTCTTACCTTCTTAAAATTTGATAGACCATATTGATTTTAATAGACATTAATCATCATCATTATAACAAATTCGTTAACATGAGTGATCGATTTCTATTTACATAGGAAAATAATCCAATTTAAAACTAAAAATAAATAAATAAATAATTAAATATATATATATATATATATATATATATATATATATATATGATATATATATAATTGTTATTTAATTAAAATATTATAACATAAAATTCAAAATATATTATTTAGGAATTTAAGTAGATATCATATTTTGAATATTGTTAAGTAGTTTGAACTTATTGAAAATAAAATTATAACTAATATATTATATATATAATATATATAATATTATATATATTATAATTTATATATATATTATATATATATTATATATATATATTTATTATTTAAATTTAAATTTAAATTAATAGGTACACTCACCAGTTGTATAAAAACATGTAAATTCAATCGATTTTGCAGTATATGGGATGCTTTTGTATATTTTACCATGTGTCATCATCAATTGGATTAATTTCATGATTAATTTTATCATTTCTAACCTCATTTGGGTAGCGGAAAACGAGAAAAAATAAATTTAATCTTGTTAAGTTGTTGGACATTTCAAAAAGGAAAGCGGAAGGGTTTGGGCATTAAGAATGTTGAAATCTTGGTTGGGATTTGGGATAAAAAGTTAATGGAGAGTTTGTTCTATGATGGAGTGGATTAAGGATGGGATTTGAGGGATTCATGGACGGAGAGAGCGAGGGCGAACAACGAACAACGCAGATAGTTGCAGTCGGTGAACCCTATGGAGGGTTGTAGAGGAGGGAGCTCCACTCCCTCCTACAAGGAGGCCGTGGCCAGCAGAGGCAAGAAACCTCTTGAAAATGCTAGAGGAACTAGGGAGGAAGGGAAAAGAAATATGGAAGAGGAAACAGAAGAAGCCATAAATAAGGAAAAGAATGGCACAAAATACAAAGAGGCAAAAGACAAAAAACAGGGAACTAAAGACAAAAAACACAAGGGGCCCTGTAAACCCAAAGCAGAGATAACTCCTAGGTTCATTTTAAATGATTCATCTCTGCAGGCACACAGGGAGCACATGCAGACATATGACATCATCTGTAAGTTCATGGGATTATGGCCCACTGAAAAAGCTTTACAGTTGTGGATTAAATACCACTGGAACCTAAAGGGAGCATAGAACTACATCTTAGGTCTAAGGGATTCTTTACGCTGGTGTTCGCAAATATTGAAGACAAGAACAGAATATTTGAAGGAGGGCCTTACTTCTTTGTTGCAGCAGGACTCTACATGAGACCATGGATGATGAATTTTGTTCCAGAAAGGGAAAATTTTACTTCAATACTGGTCTAGGTAAGGCTATATTCTCTACCTCTTGATTACTGGCAAAATGAATTGTTAGCTGCCATAGGCAATAAATTAGGTCGCTTTGTTAAAACCTCTGAAGCCACTAGAAGGGGAAAATATACTTTCTTTGCCAGAATATGTGTGGAAATTGATCTATCAGGAGCTCTACCAGATGAGGTGATCTTGGAAGTTTTTGATGAAGAATGGGTGCAAACAGTAGACTACGAGCACATTTTGTTCAAATGTCACAAATGTCATGAACATGGACACCTTTTTAGAGACTGTTCGCTCAGCAAAGTAGTAAACAAGAGTAAAACCAACACAATGAAAGAAACAGACAGCTTCCAGAAAGTGGTTAATCGAGGTAAAGGAGGTAAAAGAGGACCGAAACAACATCAAGATAAAGAAAAACAGTTCAAGTAGGACAGATTCTAAGTGCTTCAGGAAGAGGAAGAGATTACAAAAGAAGATCAAGCAATGGTAGGAAGTACTATAGAAAAGGAGAAGGAAGAAAACCTGGAACAAACACAAATTATTGAGTACTAGAAAGAAGCTACAATGAGTGATGTTGAACAAGAAATGGATCAGGAAATGACCCGGAATGAAATGCACTTGGAGGACCATGAACTACAGGAAATTCTTGACAAAGAAAACCTAGATCTAGAAGGGTTCTTGATGCAGGGAACTACGGGGGGATTGGATTCGTTACCTCAAGAAGAGCTCAACAGAATACAACAGTTGTTTCTATGGAAAACGCAGACTAAAGCACTGGAAAGAGGAAAACCCATCGATAAGAAGGATAACAGAGGTGTGAAAACGATGAAAACTACTATGGGACTAGCCACTAGAAACCCAGGCAAGAAAAGAGGTAGGAAAAAGCAGAATGAACTCTTGATGGAGTATGGAAAGCTGATGATTGATTCAGGTAAGATAAAAGATCTAGCCAGCGAATCCTTTACAAATCTTTAATAATGAATTTGACATCTTGGAATATTAGAGGTCTAGGGAGTAGGAGAAAGCAAAGAATGCTTAGTAACAGAATGAAACAAGAAACGCCAGACATAATTTTCATCCAAGAAACGAAATGTTCCATTCAAAAATTAAGACAAATTCATAGCAAATGGCTAAGAAGATTTGAGTTTCTTGAAGTCAAAGTAGATAATACAGCAGGGGGCATACTCACCCTATGGAACCTCCACAAAATAGGCATTCTGGATGTTGAGGCTTCCAGAAATTATTTATCGATTGTTATTCAACTGGTAGGAGAAAGGGACACCTTTCTCGTCACAAACGTTTATGGTCCTCAGAGAATAGATGACAAACTCAAGTTTCTGGATACCCTGGTGGATCTCAGGGACATACATATAGATATACCCTGGATCATGGGAGTGGATTTCAACATGATCAAATCTCTTTCAGAGAAAAAAGGAGGAACAAGAGCTCTAAGTAAAGACTCCTTAGCTTTCCAAACTTTTTTAGACAATATGAATCTTGTTGACACTAATTGGAATACTGGCCTCTTTACTTGGAATAACAAAAGAGGAGGAGATTCCCATGTTGCCTAAAAGTTAGACAGATTCCTCATCTTTGAGAATCTTATGTTGACAGATACAAAGGTAACAACACGAGTTCTTCCCTTTGGAGGCTCAAACCACTGGCCAATTCAATTGGAGATTAAGCGTATAGGCACTCCTAGGAACAAACCTTTCAGATTTGAAAATATTTGGATGTCACACCCAGTCTTCATCAGCAACATTGAAAAATGGTGGTCAGAAGATTTGCAGATTCAGGGGAACAAAATGTACCTTCTTCACAAAAGACTAAAGCATGTCAAGCTCTAGCTTAAAGAATGGAACAAGAAGGATTTTGGCAATATTTTTGAGGAGAAGAAAGCAGTTGAAAACCAAATTCAGGTTCTCAAACAAGCTCTAATCAAGGAAGGCTTTGATAAAGGCATTAGTGATCAAGCGGATAAACATTTTCAAGAATGGGAGAATCTATGTAACAAGAGGAAATTTTTTGGAGACAAAAGTCCAGAGTTCAATGGCTCAAAGAAGGAGAGCATAACACTAAGTTTTTTCATAGAACCACCATGGCCAATAGAACTCACAACAAAATCTCTTTGATCAAGAATGAGGAGGGGGAGCTTCAGATCTCCCATGAAGCTATAGAAACTGTGTTAATCCACCACTTCCAAGGTATAACTCAAGAGAACATTCAGATAGAGAGCAATTCATCAGGGAGGTAACTAGTAAGATACCGAAACTGGTGTCCAGAGAGGACAATTTCAACCTTAATAGACCAGTAATGGAAGTGGAACTTAGTGAAGCCCTCAAAGAAATGCAGAATACCAAAGCACCAGGCCCAGATGGTTTTAATGTGGACTTTTTCAAAGCTTGCTGGAATATTGTTAAGCAAGACATTTGAATGTTGTGGAGGACTCCAGGTTAAATAAAACCATTCTGAAAGCACTCAACACATCCTTCATTGCCCTGATCCCCAAACAGGACATTGCTCATACACTGGATAAATATAGACCCATAGCCTTATGCAACGTAATCTATAAGATGATATCCAAGGTTGTGGCTAACAGACTCAAACCTTTTCTTCCGGTTCTTGTTTCAAGGGAACAATCAAGTTATGCGGAAGGTTGAAAAATTCTTGATAACATCATTCAAGCTCAAGAGGTGGTGCACTCATTAACTAGCAAGAGGCAGGTGGGCATGATCATGCAATTGGATATTTTCAAAGCTTATGACAAGGTAAACTGGGCCTACATCAAGAAAATGTTGATTGCTTTTGGATTTGATCATAATTGGGTCAAATGGGTAATGACACTGGTGACCTCCTCTAGTTTTTCTATATTAGTTAATGGCTCTCCCTCGGAGATTTTCAGTCCTTCAAGAGGCCTCAGACAGGGAGACCCGCTCTCTCCCTTTCTTTTTATCATCATGATGGAAGGACTGGGTAGGGCAATGAAGTAGGCGAAAGCATTAGGAAAGATTAAAGGTCTGTAGCTAACTAATAATGGCCAGGCCCTTACTCACCAACAATTTGTAGATGATACCATGTTACAGGGAATCCCCACAGTCAAAGAAGCTACAACCTACAAAAAAATTCTGAATCTTTTTGCCTTGGCTTCAGGTATGGAAGTTAATCTCTCTAAATCAAAAATCTTTTTCTTCAATACCAATATTGCTATTCAGAAAAACATCTCCAAAATTCTAGGCTTTCAAAGGGATTCCCTTCCTTCAAAATATTTGGGAGTTTCTCTAACTACTAAACCAATGCTCAAAAGTATTTGGGAACCTTTGATCAACAAGTTGCAGGATAAAGTCAGTAAATGGACCATTAGATCTTTAAATCTTGCTGGCAAATTAGTTCTTACAGAAGTTGTTTTGCAAGCAATCCCTATTTTTATGTTATTAGCCCTCCCAACTCCAAAAAGAGTCCTTCAGCAATTCATAAATATTCAAAGAAACTTCCTTTGGGACAAGGAGGAGACTAGGAAGAAATGGGCCTTAGTGTCTTGGCAAAAAATTTGTAAGCCCAAGAACCATGAAGGGCTAGGTTTGGATGATCAGGAGATTCTCAGCAAAGTTCTAGGGGCCAAACTTTCGTGGCGTTGGGTTCAGCGTCAAGAGACTCAATGGGAAAATATCTGGAAAAAAAAATATGCTAGTTCCTGGAAAAATAGTGATCTCATAAGAATGTTAGGAAATACAAAGGGCTCATATATATGGAACAAAGCCTGGGAGAATAGAAGACTAATACAAGAAAATAGCTTCTGGTAAATCAGAGAAGGAAATCTTGCTCTTTTCTGGGAAGACAAGTGGCAACAAGAATCAATTCTATTAAAAGAAGACTTCTTTGATCTTAAGCAGGAGTCAAATTCCCAAGGATTAATTAAGGTAGAGGACTTCTGGAATCATTCTCATCATATGGAAAAGTGGAGAATCTGGAGAAACATTGATTGAAGAGATAATAATCTCCTGAAAACAAAAGTAGAGGAGCTCAGGAAAATAGTGGAACAAAGGAAGATCTTAGTTGTAGAGGGACAATACCAACTAAGATGGGGCAATAACAAAGAGCGCACATTTAATCTTAAGGAATCAAAAGGCATTCTCCTTGAGTTGGATCCCCAGGTTCCGGACAAAATCTGGCAAAACCTTTGGAGGCACCAAGGGTGGATGAAAATCAAACTCTTCATGTGGTTGGTATACCACAAGAAAATACTGACTTGGGACAACATTAGGAAGAAGGGTGTTTAGGGGCCATCAAGATTCCAGCTCTGTGAGGTTCAAGAAGAAACTATGGAACATTTAATCAATAGATGCATTTTCACTTCCTGGTTATGGGACATATTTGCTACAATCTTTCAGTAATCTGATAGAGACAAAGGGAGCATCATTAATACCCTCAACAATTGGAGAAGAAATTTTTTCGGATTATGAAATTCTCAGCTCAGCGTGGGCTCTTACACCAAGCTTCATATATGGAACGTTTGGAAGGAGAGGAACAAAAGAACATTTAAGGATGAAAAGAAGCCCCCTCACCGCCTGTTGGAGATAATCCTGAAACAACTCAAGGAGACTGTGGGAACCATAATTCACAACTTCCCTAAAAAACCTCCCTCAATTTTAGATTTAAAAATTCTCAGGCAGCTGGGGATGCAGGGGCTCACTCCCCTAGGCCTAGACAGGAAGGTTATTTCTATGGATACGGAGAAGGAATTCTGGCATCCTCCTCCGGAAGGCTATTTTAAATACAACATTGATGGGGCTTCAAAAGGGAACTTGGGAACAGTTGGGTATGGAGGTGTCCTTAGAAATGCATAGGGAAGTATTCTATTCATCTTCCATTAACACCTAGGAACAACGACCAACAACATGGTTGAACTAATGGCTATGGAGCAATGCCTAGATTTTCTGCATCAAGATAATTGTTTCAATGTTATGATAGAGGCAGATTCTGAGTTAATCATTAACTCAGTGCAAAAAATAAATAATGGAACTGTGCCGGAGAAAGTCTCTAAACATTGGAAATTAATTCGGGTCTTCCAAAGAATTCAGAGCCATCTTCAAGGCCTTCGCACTATCAGTTTCCACCATGTTCGTAGAAAGGAAAATAAGCTGGCGGATCTTCTAGCCAACCAGGGGGTCAACTGCACAGAGAATAAGGTGTTGATGAAGTGGCAGGAGTTGCGTCCGAGCAGACTGAAAGCTCTATGTTACGAGAAATCAAAAGACGATAGCGAAGTGTTTAGACTCAAAGCCATGGAGGCTAGCTCGATTTGATTTATCCCCTGAATGTGTCATCAATATCTAGTATAATGTTCTCTGGTGGGAAGAGGACCACATCTAGTTTCTCATACTCCAGGAGTTAGCGAGATGAAGATCTCAGTTCATCGTGGGCAATGAATCGATTCCCACAAGTCTTCATTTAGTGGAAAGCCTCTTATCTTTACAAGGTTCCAGGTTTAGGTGAGGAAGATTAACATGTGCAAGAAGAACCCTGTTTTTCCCAGCAGCCGGATTTTTCACAATTCGAGGTCCCGGCATGTAAAACCGTCTCCCAAGCAATTTTTGGTTGATCACACTGCTTTCAAGTGGGAAACGGTTTTGGAAATTTCGCAACAATTCCATTCAATCGACAACACGTGGCAAGGTGAGGGTTTTGAAAACTACCCTTCTTCACATACTAATGCTGGACCACTTTGTCCTATGCGAAATCAATCTCATCAGTAGGATTTAGTCGAAGGGGATCAATGGTTGAGTTTGATCATGCACCTTGGTGGGGCAGGACCGTTAAACATCGATCTTTTTAGCTGAGCGACATCCTCCTCTGCCGTCAATCTTTATATTTTTTTTTTACGGCTCAGATGGTTCGGGCTTTTCTGGGAGTGGGGCAGCGGGAAAGTTCACGATCTTTCCAGGGGACAGGTTCCTTGCGTTTGGGTTTTTCGATGTAAGGCTAGGAGGTTTACCCCTTGGTGGCTTGGGCTTATCTTTCTTTTCTGATTCCTTGGTGTCGGGTGGACGTTTGTAAAAATTGTACATTATTTTTCAGCTTAATGATATAGAAGGATCCACACTTGCTTTAGCAAAAAAAAGGATGGGATTTGGGTTTCTCAATCGATTTTTTACATTTAGAATGATTTTATGAAAATCAGGATCGGGAACTTGCGATGGGAGATTGGGGAAGTTGGTATGGATTTTATAAAGAGTTTTTTGGTAATTATATCTTGTTAATTTTGTTAATTTTATATTTATATAATTTGAGTATTATTATATAAATCAAACGTAGCTTGTATGGGATCTTTTGTCTATAGCTTCGATATTTTTGGGTTTATATGGGGATATGGTTGTTTAATGGGATTATATATATAAAATCTAAGTTTGACAAGTATCATTTTGGATGGAAATATGGACAAATTCTTTTGGGAGGGGTTGATAGAACGAGGACAAATCTTTGTTAGATATTTTTATCGGTAAATTTTTATGGAAAAATAAAACAAGAAGGAAAAAGGGTGGTTCTGTAAAATATGGAAATGTAACTTACCCTTAAAGCTTATAAGTTTTGGATGGCTTGCATGGCATAACCAAATTCTCACATGGGATAATTTTTGCCGTAGGGATTTTATTGGTCTAGGCAAATGCATTTTGTAATTACAGTGTCTAGAGGATGTGATTCACATTTTCCTTCATGCCTACTTTTAGTATCGATTTGGATTATTGTTCTGAACACCTTAAAAAATTCTACAAGTTGGAATCTTACATCTGTTGGAGCATGTATTATGGACTGGATGAAGGAATATAAGATAAGGTTTACGAATCAAGCTATGTGTGGTATATGGAGATGTAGGAATAAATGTGTTTTTTAGGATAATCCACTAGATATTTATGGGACATGCTTTAATATATATGCTTATTTTAATTAATTTGGGCTTGTGGATATATGGCCTATATACCTTGTGGGGTTTTTTAATGGAGTTGTGAAAAATAATTCATGTGGGTGTGGGGCATACATTATCTTTAGGCTAGGACAATATTACAATTTTCATTGGAACTGTGGCATCGACTTCAATAGGAGGGCGGAAATCATTGCTCTGTGGGGTGTCTTTTATTGTGCTAAGTGGCTTTACATTGACATTTGAACATATTTTGAGATTCTAAAAAGGTGATTGATTAGGTTTTAAATAAGTCAATTTTTGATCCTCCTCTACTATCTCATTAGCTACAGATAATGAATAACATGGTTGAGCTTTTTGGTGAGGTACATTTTGGACATATATACACGGAACAAAATGGAGTGGCGATGCTTAGTCAAAAAATGTTATGGATACCCTCCAAAGGAGATCTAGTACACTGCATACATGAATGATCAATTCTATGAAGCTCAGAAACTTGCATACATCAATGATCAATTCCATGAAGCTCGGAAACTTCCATTCATATAGTCTTCATCTCTTTGGATATTTTTGGTTTTATATTTCCTATATTTTTAAGTAATTGGTGCACATATGGTGTTAATAAAGCATATAAGTACAATATAATGGGTTAATTTTTTTTTTACAAAAGTGACATTTCATATATGTAGATAATATACTAAATTCTAAAATCAAAATATTCACACCATATAAAACACAATTCCCAAAAATACATAACATAGTTAATGAACCATCTCATTTAATTAATTATATATAATTTATTGTATAATAACATTTAAATATATTCTATCTATATATCTATATCTATATATATATATATATATATATTAATATATATATATATAGATATACATTTTAGATAACAAGATATATATTTTTAGTGCTATGATGTCTTTTAAAGTGAGATTTTAATATATATAAAAAATTTACTGGAAAAGAATATTTAAAATCAAAATATTCACACCATGTAAAACACAATCCTCAAAAGTGCATAACATAGTTAATGAACCACTCCAATTAATTATTACGCCATAAGGCGTTTCCCTTTGAAATTAACTCTCCTATGATCCTCGTTGTCATTGCTATGCACCATCAGATTAGGTGTTAGATGATTGAAATCTTGCCCTCCGTTGATCTCATAACAGACTCCTCATAACCAACTCCTTACCGCTCAACTGACTGGCTCATTAATTTTTCAGTTGCGTCCCGACTACGCTCACCATCTCATCCTGGATAAGACCTAACCAAACACGCTCACTCTTTTTTGCCAAGTCTTGCTCAAAGTGGCATTGTTTCTTCTTCTTCTTTTGTGGATGGATTCAAATGAGAACCGGTTTAAAGCAGCATAAACCCTATGTGGCATCTAAGACTTGTCGCGTGAGGTGGTTTATTTAGCTCGTTGTTCCTGTTCCAAATTCGGTTCAAGGTCAACCAACACCTTTTTAAGAAACATAAAATCCAGCTTAGTTCAGCCCGGTCAAGCACTATCTACGTGGCGTGCATGATTAGCTATCTTGCCCAACATCCTTGTTAGTTTGAGAGCCAAAGTCAGTCAATCCCATTAGATATCTTGATGTCAAAGGGAGGTTATTTGTATTTAGCAATTGTCAAATATTTCCAAGGTTGGTCATCAGTTATTGATCTCTCATTTTATTTTTTGAAAGGTTATTGCAAGTGAATTATGAGCGTTATTGCACAGAAAATCATGTTGGAGGTGGGCCTAAACTACAAAAAATGCAAATGGAGGGCCATGAAAACAGTTGCAGGGATTAAAGGTAATCTTTGGCTTTATTTGTTATGTGTGCACTGCGGGGTTAATGTAAAGTAGTTTACAGGATACTAAAATAATTGTAATTGGAGATGCGAATCCTATGTGCCTTACGACTAGTCTCAAAAAATTTGGATTCATAGATATGGTGAGTGTCGGATCTTCTAAATAGGCACAAAATAAATCCTGAAATGCAGCCCAAACTGAGCCTTCAGGAAACATGTGGGAGGCATCAAAACATAATTTATGTTAGGTCATTCTTCAACTAGTGGTGGTTGTTGCAGTGGCTATGGTTATTTCTGGTGTGATAAGAACCCCCAATGCCTTCTACATTATGTGATTTTCGTACCAAGGATTTTGCCGATTTGCGAAATAACTATGCAGTTTCAATGATGTTGCGTCAAAGTAGGTTTTGGCATTTCATTTGTGGCCTCCTCAAGACACGGATCTCAGAATTCCGTTTGTAGGTTTTGGCATTTTATTGTGGCCTCCTCAAGACACGGATCTCAGAATTTCGTTTGTACCTCTCACGCTTGTCTATATATAAGATTCAATAATTTGTTTGGCTACACTTATCTATTTTCTCCGCATTGTGCAGGTAACTTCTAATTATTATTAATTTATAACTGATTATTATTACTTTATATGGCTTTTGATTATAGAAAAATTTCAGTTAAATATTTTGTTCAAGGGCGTTTAAATGCAATAGTATATTTCTTTTTTTTATATTTTGGAGTGTTTATGAATTTGTTAATAATTGAACATGAATATTTTTTGAATCATACATTTAAATTGTAGAGTATTCACAATGAATTAAAAAAAATCAAAGTTCTAAATTTGTATATTCAATTGAAGATATATTTTAAATGTATGATAATTAATCAACACCTATTTAATTTTTTGTAAGATTCAGTACGTCTACTCATATTTTATGTTCTCTCATATAATTAAACAACACCTATTTAAATTTATGTAGATTAGATGTGTTTGCTCATATTTAATTTTATCTCAATCGAATGTGCCTACTACAATTTAATATTTTGTAGGTTATATATACGTGTTTCGAATATGCTAATTCATATTCAATGTTTTTATATTTTAATGTTTTCTATGTTAGATATATTGTTCATATTTAATAGTTTGTATCTAATGTTAAATTCCGTAAAGTGAGAGTAGATTCCTGCCCTAGATTGATCTCGAGATACAATCATCATGGGTTGAAGTGAAAGCTATAGGTGCTCACATCTATCAGTCCTTCATATTGTTTTTTGTTGAAATGATTTTGTAAAAATTCATTCTTTAACTACTTATAATTAGCGTTTTGTTGTACTCCTTTCCCCACTTGATCGAACGAGTGAATATGCTCAGTTGAGAATCAATATAGGACATTGATTAATAATAAAAAAAGTCAAGAGATCCTCAGCCACCTTAAATTGAAATAGAAAGACTTCCGCAATTATCTTTTTTCTGATTCTTATTACTAATATCTATTCCTAGATACTAATGTAATAATATTTATTGATGAGTACAACCACATTAAAAATATTAATGTGGTTGATATAGAAGGCTTCATAAATATAACAAAAATAAATAGAATATGAACATATTAGAATTGGAATAATCTCAAATCCCTAGGAAATTAACTATTGCATCATGAAGAATGTCTTACCAATCCACACATTTACCTGATTAACTATGTATAAAAAATTATGGGTCAACTTTAATTTGAGAAGAAAAAAGAATTACACATCTTATTGTAAAATGGACCATTTTTCTCAATAAAATTTTCTTATATATTAATTTCCCCATATAAATAGAATATGAACATATTAGAATTGGAATAATCTCAAATCCCTAGGAAATTGGTGAGCAATGAGCCACCCAGCACAAATATAATCTTTTAAATTTATTAAAAGTCAATGCAGCCTAACAAACTTTGTGACACACTACAACCATTGATAAAATTTAAGACTAAGTATATTCTAAGCATATTCCCTTGAGAATCAATCTTGGCGGTAAATTAAAAAAAAAGTCAACATATCCTCATCCACCTTATTTTTATCCTTTTGAATTTCTTACCCTTCATTTTTATTACAAATTTATATTTTCATTACAATGTTTTAATATGAGATTTAGTTGTATTTTTATTTTTATCCTTAATTTTCCTTAATTTTATCTTAATTATTCTTATTAATATGATATTTAGAGTTATAGTTTTACTTATTTTCATCCTTATCATCCTTAATACTATCCTTATATTTATTATCCTATTATCATTTTTCTCACTTTTTAATATTTTACTCTTAAAATTTATTCTAATATACTTATTTGTATTTTTTGTTTCCTTAATTACACCGTAAGGCATTCCCTCTAGGAAGAAATCACCTAGATGCCACCCTAGACCAGTTTGCACCGGAAGAAAGTGGTTCAATGAAATGGTTCAGTAGTTTGAGGATATTTCGATAAGGAAAATGGGGTTAGCATTCATCCACAGGATCAAATTCGTAAAGAGGACTTCTCTTTAAAGATGTTGTTACGCTTTTTGGTGGTCAAAACCCTAGTGTGATGATAGAGTTTTAGCTTCCATTGAAGCGTTCAAAGAAATTCGTTTTCTTCCAAATTTGAGCAGAAGCGTGGATTCATGGTGAGTATAAACTTGTTTTTAGTGATTTTGAATGGCATTGTGAGTATAAACCTATTTTTAATGATTTTGAATGGTGCAACTTTTATTCTTTGCTAGTTAAGCCTCAATGTTTTGTGAATTTATTAGTGTCATAGTTTCAATCTGTCATAATGTTGCATTGAAAGTGGAATCTTTGTCCTTTAACTGGACTTATGCTATCTTTTGGTAACTCTCTAGATTCAAAAATGGAGAATTGGTTCTCGGATGAGGTGATCGTTGATTTAAAGGGCCTTGGAAAGTCAAGAAGTAGATCAATCGAAGGGTTTCAATCACAGATTCGCGGAATAGACCAACAACTGAAAGAAAAAAAATGTATTACAATTACTTCAATGCTTCTTTGGGGTGGGGGTGAAAAGGAAAATAATTTTGTTTTGGGATTAGACAATGTTTCTGAGATGGAAATCTTTTTATTTGGCATCCATGTACTACTTTTTCCCTCGGGGTATTGGTGTTCCTGGCCAAGCCCTCACTAGCCAAAAATGCAAATGGTTGAGCTTAGTTTCTAGCATTCCATTTAGTTCAATCCCATTCAAACCCATGTGGGTATAGAATATTCCACGTCATTTTAAATAAACTTTTCTCACAAAAATACATATATTTACCCACATAAATTCTTATACAACAAAATACACATTTACTTGATTAACTATGTATAAAAAAAATTTATGGGTCAATTTTAACTTGAGAAGCAAAAAAATTACACATCTTATTGTAAAATGGACCATTTTGCTAAATAAAATTTTCTTATATATTAATTTCTCCATCTAATTAGAATATGAACTTATTATAATTGGAATAATCTCAAATCCCATTAATCTAAAGGAATTACACAACTTATTGTAAAATGAACCATTTTGCTCAATAAAATTTGCTTCTAGATTAATTTCCCCATTAAATAGAATATGAACATATTAGAATTGGAATAATCTCAAATCCCTAGAGAATTAACTATTGCAACACAAAGAATGTCTTACCAATCCACACATTTTCCTTAACTAGGTATAAGAAAATTATGGGTCAACTTTAATTTGAGAAGCAAAAAGAAATACACATCTTATTGTAAAATGGACCATCTTTCTAAATAAAATTTGCTTATATATTAATTTCCCCATCTAATTAGAATATGAACTTATTAGAATTGGAATAATCTCAAATCTCGTGAATCTAAAGGAACTACACATCTTATTGTAAAATGAACCATTTTGTTCAGTAAAATTTTCTTATATATTAGTGTTGTCAATCGAAAAAGGGCCTACTTGTGTTTGCATCCCGATTCTTCCTATGGTGCATCTCTAGACAAGGATGTTGATTAGATTTTTTGAGTGTGGAGATGAATAAGCTCAGGGTACTAGAATTGTTGCAGTGGAAGCTCTTGAGATCTACTTGGATGGCACCAGAGCAAGTGATTTTGTTGAAAGAGTTGAATACACCATCACATCTTTAGAGGTGGAATGGTTGTTAGAATATAAGTAACAGAGGATTTTGTATTGGCTACCATGCCCGTAATTTATTGTTGTAGCCTTCATATCATGAAGATTCCAGTGTATTTATATGAAGTGTTTGACATTTCCTTCTTTTAGGAAGATATGTTTATGTAAATAGAGAGCTAAGATGGCTCCATTGGTTGTATGGTAGCACCTACTTTATATACTTTTTCATGTTACAGTAAGTGGAAGAATTAACTCTCTAGCATGAAGCCTATTTTCCAAGTATTTATATTGTTCTTTTTCATGGTAATAAATGTTAATGGAATGATCTTTAACATTTTAAATATATAATTTTGAAACATTATAATGTTGTGCATTTTACAAGACACTTCAAGCTACAAGTTCCTTTTCTAGGGTAGTATGGCGTTTTCTTTCCAACATCTAATGCAAATGCTAATATATATAGTTATTAGAATTATGTATATATATATATATGGTGGACGCGAAAAGAAAAGGCTTGTTTCGGCGCAATTGCCTGTGGCTCTCACGCTCCCAATGTCGGTGCAACTAGAGTCTCCCAATGACGGTGTAACCATCTTCAATCCTGAACAGCGACACACCGCATCAACTTGTTAAAGTCCGGTCGCAAAATGGACCCAAAAGTTTAGCACCGAACAAATTTTCATGATTTTGTTGGACGAAGTAGCTCCATCGGTCTACCAATAAACTAAACTATGCACAGCTCTCTATCCTTCTGGAGTACCAAGAGCAAGTTGAGCAAGTGGACCACGTGACTCCCATGAAAAGTGAACTCATTCACTTTCGTGGATGGTAATATATGTATTAGGTATGTGCAACATCATCATCCTGTCAATATTTCAGACCTAACGACAACAGCACGGATATTGGACGGAGTTTTAGAGCATTCTGTCTAGTGGAATTTTCGCCTCCAAACTTTTTTGCAGGCCCACCTGATTCAAACCTATATAAGCATGAGTAGGGAGAAACCCCAACACAAGAAAAGCCCAGAGCACTAACTAGCTCTCCCTCCATGACCAGCGTTGGCTTTCTGTATGAGCTGTGACAACTGGCTTTCTAACTGCAGAATTGCAGAACTGAAGAACAAGTATTTCGAGAGCGTAGTTGTGACAATGATGTATGAAACGCAGCCTCAAGAGGTGTGGAGATCATCGCGGGATTTGATCTCGGTACCTACTGGCAACGAGGAGCCAAGGTTCAGATTGTCGGGCGTTTCGAAACAAATTAGCAAGATGGACGCCGTGCAGTACTGGGAGGGGGAGGAAGGATATGGGGAATGGCTACAGGAGATGATGGAGCGATACCATTCTCACTCACAAGATGGGGCCAGAGAATGCAGGTGTTCATCTGTGGTGATACAGCAAGTAGAGGCGCCGGTTAGCGTTGTCTGGTCGCTGGTTCGGAAATTCGACCAGCCTCAAATATACAAAAATTTCGTCCGCAATTGCTTCATGCGTGGGGATCTCAAGGTTGGCTGCGTCAGAGAAGTTAGTGTTGTTTCGGGTCTTCCTGCGGCCACCAGTACCGAGCGACTGGACATTCTGGACGACGACCGGCATATTCTGAGCTTCAGTATTGTGGGGGGCGAACATAGGCTCAACAATTATCGATCCATCACAACTCTGCACGAGAGGCTTATAAATGGGAAATCCGAAACTGTTGTGATCGAATCGTACGTGGTGGATGTACCACAAGGGAATACAAAAGAGGAGGCGTGTTTATTCGTAGAGACCATCATTGAATCCAATCTTCGGTCTTTGGCTCATGTTTCCAAGCTCCTCAATGGTACCCACTCCGCTGTTTACAGTCTCGCAGACCCCAGTACCTGTTTCTGAAAATTTGTCTATTATACAGTTCGGCGAGGCTTTCTGTTTTAGACTGTATAGTTGTCTGATTGATTTTGAGATATTCTTGTACTCTGTAACTGAGAAATAAATGAAGAAGAATTGCAATCAAATGAAAATAGCAAAGGCCTTGGCGGTGTTAATATTGATATGGGAAGTGGTGGTGGCTCGATGGCAGGTCGCAGTGGCCGTGTTGGTTCTTTGGCCGGTCGTGGAGGGAGCAACCCGTGGACTCTGAAGCAGGATGGGGGTGGCGGCTAAGGGGAAATGGTAGCTGAAGGACAAAATCACGTTTTTGGCGTGGAGGCATGGCAAAATAACATTGTTGTTTGGATATTTGATGGGATTTGATTCCATTTATATGAGAAAATTTGGAAATTTCGAAGAGGGCCCAGCGGGAAGAACATGTTGTACTCATGGCTATTTTAAACCAAATGCATCACTTGGATCTTGATAGTCTAGTTGGTCTGGCTGGGCTAGAATTTGATATCTGAGAAGGTGGAGAAATTGGAGTCATGGATGGCTCATTTTCAGGAGCATGTCCAATGTTCCTTTCGTCCTCTCCTCTTCCGGGGACTACTCCAGACAATCCTGCCTCAATTACTTCAAATCACTGATTATAGTTACAGGTGTTTTACTTATTTACATGTTTTTTTCGTGTCTTTGGCCTTTTAAGTTATGGATTGTGTCTCTAGTTATTCTTTTGTTTTCTTTTTCAATCAACAATCTTATCAATCGAAGTAAAACTGCCTGCATTTTTAAACTAATGTACTCATTTTTTTAGTTAAATAAATAAGAGAATATGTAATTCAATTGTTTCATGGAATCTTCAAACTTGAATAGCTCATTGGTTACTCTTCATAGCAAGATATGACAGATGGAATGGTTGGACTTATTTATCTATGAGAAGTAACATCTCTGCTAACTGCTTCAAATCTTAATGGTAACCATCAAAGTTCTTATTAGCTGCTTCTATGCCACGAATGAGGAAGCGCTGCCTATTTTGAGCAATCTCAGTTGTAATTATCTTCCTCAAAAAAAATGTCGATATTCACGTTTTGAACATAGATGCTGAATTTTCTGGAAGGGTTAATTGCTCCGGCTAGTTATTCCGTTTTGTGCAATGTGACCAATGGAATTAAACAAGTTATTTGTGCATCACACCTGACATCTCCGCTTACATATTTAAATCTGGTGTGATTGTAGGGAAAAAATCGATTTTTACGTTTTGAACCTACATATATCAAGCAGGATTTCATTGTTTCTGCTAAGCGATACCTGCCTGTAAAATATATTCCAATTTAGAAGAAATTTTTTTGAATAGCTTAATTCGAAAAGGAAAAATCTCAAAAGCTTTACAAATATATGTGGCACCATTCTTTCATTGAGATCTTGGTTCTCTCCACAATAACTTTTGAAAATTTCTTCGTTATATGGGAACCGCTCTTAAGAGTGGGGAATTTTCCAAAGGTTTCTATCCTCCCAGAAGTTTCGGAATTGTATGGGAATGTTCCTTATTCAGGGAGAACTGCAATGGAGTTTGGGAAAATTTTTGGAGTTTTGAAGACTATTTTTTTTGGAGTTCTGGAATTTCCTTGGGTTGAGGAATACAAATTCTGTATAGAAATATGCAGAACTACCCATAAAACATGAGCCTAAGTTGAAATCTTCACAGGAAGAAAGGGCAAAGACATATTTAACACCGATATGCTTAATTGAGAAACTGGAGAAATCCCTTGATGGGTTAAGGAAGCATGTGGCACCTTGATGGGCGATATTTGGGATGTCATGCTAATGAGTATTTCTTTTGTTGTTTATGTATATATATCGCAGAAGATTGTGTGTGCATATTGTATGTGGCAGTGAATGCTTAAACATTAGAGTTTCTTTACTTTTTTTTTAAAAATAACTAGGGAAACATATATAAAACTGTTTCTCTGTATTTTTAAGCTAGATTATTTCAAAGACTCCTCATGTGTCATAATGAACTTACATTTTAATCTCTAAAAAAAACACCCAAAAAAATATATTTATATATAAGAGATTATATATTTATTATTTATATATTTAAATTGATTTCAATATTTGAATATTTTGATTCAATATTAGTTTTAATTATTCATTCACAATCATTTGATTGCTTTATATATATTTACCTTGTGCTCTGTCTCTTTACCTGCGTGGTGTTACTTGTCGATGATCATCTGTTGCGTCTCGGCAGGAGCCGGGATTGGAGAACTTCGTGTTGGAGCCACTGCATGGGATTGGGGTCTTTGATTTTCGTAGTCTGTATTGGGCTACAGCAGTTCTATTTTGAGTCTTGATCTTTGCATCATTTACTTTAACCGTCTACTTGGTACTTGGGACGGTTGACTCTAGTTTCACATTGTTCAGTCAATTTCTTCTTCCACCATTTTTACCAGCATTTGCATGGTTCGTAAATTTGGCTGGGAAAGTTACCCGAAAGTCGTCTGCCATTTAAGCTCAGAGCCTGAAACTGTAAATCTGGTGATTTAAGAGCATTCTGACTTGACAGAAGATTATTAATGTCGAACAATTTTTGAAAAAACAACTTTTAAGATAAAACCATCATTGCTCGCTTTAATTCTGACCGCTCTGTTATTAATTTTAAATTATATATATATTATATATATTTATATTTATATTAATTTTAAATTAATTTTATTATATTAATATCTAACGATATTTTAACTATAAAAAATTATTCATTTATATAACAAAAAAATTTAATTTTATTTATAAATAGATTTTATTATTAATATTATGGTTTTTAATATGGTAACTGTATTAATACCATTGGCAAAAAAACTATCAATAATGGTTCCGTACAATTTTTATAATTGATCAATTTCAATTAAAATGGCTAAATAAGCATAATTTACTTTTGAGATAAAATCCTAACTTTTAGTCTGTGAATATTATTAAAAATATTCTAAAATATTTCATGGAGGTTAAATCTCTACTATCCACCTATTAATGTTATAAGCATTTCTATTTTGAAATAAGGCTTCCAAAATTTTAATTTAAATATCAATAATTATTAGGTGGATAGTAGAAATTTATGAATATTTTTATCTCAAAAGTAGTTATGTATTTTCTTTTATTTTAATTAAATTGATTAATTCATATGAAGTGAAATATGGTTTTATGAGCATGTGGTATTGATAAGTCTTGGTATTGGCCATGGTATTGTAACAAAGTTGATCAAGAATTTCCTTGGCAAAGTGGGAGATGGATTATTAATTTCTTTTGGAATTAATAATAATAATAAAGTGTAGTCTAACTTATAGACAAAATAGACTTTTTCACCAAAGTAAAACATTTTCAAGAAACATTGTGGTTTTTTGTTATTTAAAATGCATTTTTGAATGCATAAATGGATTCAACACCCTGAGAAACCTATGAGGCACCCAAATTCTACCGATGAAACAAAAATGTCATGAAAAAAAGGTCATTTCATCTATAAATTAAACTACACCTAATAATAATTGTGGCAAGAGGCACTCTCCAACCTAGTATGGAAGATATGTAATGGGATTTCTCTTTTTTATCCCGTTATTTAAGCATTCTGACTCTGTCAAATTACATAAAAATAAAATAAACTAAAAGTTGATCATTAAATAAAAATTGAGTTAAAATATCAATTTGCAGTTTGTAGTTTTGGTCTCCAATTTTGGACACCCGATCATAAATCCATCTGAACTCTGGAGTCTGTAGTTTTTGGGCTTCAAGTTTTTGACACCCCGTCCTAGATCCATTTGAACTCTAGATATACCAAGACGGAATATATCTCTTAAGGTTCAAATATCTTTTAAGGTCAAAAGAGATTAGTTTGATCTTTCTCGGCACTTTGTAGATCCGAAGTTAAGATGGATCTAGGCTAGTAATTTAAAACAAAGATATAGTTTTTATGATTTTTTTTAATCTTAGCAATGTGAATTATACTATGAAGGAAGTATTTCGATGCTCATTGATGCCCATTAGAATTTATCAATCATTTAATTTATATGGTTGCACTAGTAATTATCAATAAATAGATTAAAGTTCTCCAAGTCTTGTTCCAAAAAATACACACCTATTGGCATAAATATTATTATTATTAGTATTTTAGAAGAGGAATATATATGGTTTGGCCTTCACAGATGTTTTAGACAACAATCTATTACAAAAAAGGTTTGTTATGAGTTCAATATGTCATGTTGGAGATAGGAGAACAACATTTTTCGGAAACACCTCAGTTAAATCTAATTGACTTTATAGAGGACATGGGAGAGGCTTTGATCCACTTATGTGTGCATGGGTTAGAGGCTCATTTTGATCCAGACCATTTTAAATATAATCCTTTTAGATGCAACCACACATTTTATGATTACTTCAAGACATCATAATGACTTTAAAACTCAATATTAGAAAAAAACAGATCTTATGTGAAAAGCTCCTCACTTTTCACCATTAAATTCAACTAATTAGATTTCTGAATTATTACTTGAAAATTTATACTACAAATATATATAAAATATCTAACGATATTTTAACTATAAAAATTTACCCATTATTTATAATAAAAAAATTAATTTTATTTATAAATAGATTTATTAATAATATTATGGTTTAATATGGTGACTTACTAATTACCACTTGCACAAGAAAAAAAATATCAATAATGTTCCTACAACTTTTTTTATAATTGATCAATTTCATTAGAATGTCAAATAAGCATAATTTTTTTTGAGATAAAATCCTAATTTTTGGTTTGTGAATGTTATTAAAAATATTCTAGAATATTCCATGGAAGTTAAATCTCTACTATCCACCTAAAAATGATATAAGCATTTTTATTTTGAAATAAGGCTTCCAAAATTATAATTTAAATATCAATAATTATTAGATGGATGGTAGAAATTTATCTCTGGAATATTTTTATCTCAAAATTAGTTATGTTTTTTCTTTTATTTTAATTAAATTGATTAATTAAAAAAATGTGCCATTTGATCTAGTGTCATATGAAATAAAATATGGTTTTATGAGCATGTGGTATTGATAAGTCTTGGTATTGGCCATGGTTGTAGCAAAGTTGATTAAGAATCTTCATGGCAAAGTGGGAGATGTATTATTAATTCCTTTTGGAATTATTAATAATAATAAAGTGTATTCTAACTTATAGACGAAATAGACTTTTTCACGGGGGTAAAACAATTTCAAGAAACATTGTGGTTTTTTGTTGTTTAAAATGCATTTTTGAATGCATAAATGAATTCAACACCCTGAAAAACCTATGAGGCACTCAAATTCTATAGATGAAACAAAAATGTCATGAAAAAAGGTCATTTCGTCTATAAATTAGACTACACCTAATAATAATTGTGGCAAGAGGGGCTCTCCAACCCAGTATGGAAGATATCTAATGAGATTTTCCTTTTTTATCCTATTATTTAAACATTTTGACTTTGTCAATTACATAAAATAAAATATAAATATATAAAAAATAAAAAATAAAAATAGCTAATTAAATAAAAATTGAGGTAAAATATCAATTTGCAGTTTGTAGTTTTGGTCTCCAATTTTGGACACCCAATCCTAGATCCATCTGAACTCTGGAGTTTGTAGTTTTTGGGCGTTTTTGACACCCCATCCTAGATCCATCCTAAATCCATTTGAACTCTAGATCTACCAGGACAGAATAAGTCTCTTGAGGTTCAAATATCTTTTAAAGTTAAAAGAGATTAGTTTGATCCTTCCGGATACTTTGTATATTCGAAGTTAAGACGGATCTAGGCTAGTAATTTAAACCAAAGATATAGTTTTTATGATTTTTTTTAATCCTAGCAATGTGAGTTATACTATGAAGCAAGTATTTGAGTGCTCATTGATGTCGATTAGAATTTATCAATCATTTAATTTATATGATTGCACTAGTAATTATCAATAAATAAATTAAAATTCTCGAAGTCTTGTTCCAAAAAATACACACCTATTAGCATAAATATTATTATTATTATTATTATTTTAGAAAGGAATATATATGTTTTGTCCTTAAGAGAGGTTTTAGACAACAATCTATTACAAAAAAGGTTTGTTATGAGGTCAATATGCTATGTTGGAGTTGAACTTGTGAGAACAACATTTACCTCAATTAAATCTAATTGACTTTTATAAAGGACATGGGATAGTCTCTGATCCACTTATGTGTGCAAACCATTTTAAATATAATCCGTTTAGATGCAACCACACATTTTACGACTACTAGAAAACATCATAATGACTTTAAAACTCAGTATTCACAAAAATTAAATCTTATCAAATTGTGAAAAACTCCTAACTTTTCACCATTAAATTCAACTAATTAAATTTCTAAATTATTACTTAAAAATTGTATACTAAAAATAAAAACTTTAAATAAAATTTAAAATAATAACCATACTTTATTTAAATTAAAATATATAATTTAAATTTTACGCACATTATAAAATATAAAAACACACATTATAAATTGTAAGTTCAATATATATAATATAGTAGAGCAATGGTGATAAGTAATATTCTAAATATTCAACTTGACCAAATCTAACAACTAACCATAACAGTTAATATTGCTACCCATAACTTCGGACAATCTATTTACGCCATCATTTTCATAACAAGTATTCATATTAATAATGAAGGTCCAGTGTTCATTCTCTTCATCCTAGGAAGTATTCATTATGTAAACCTAATGTATATTTTGTTTTTAAAATTTTATAGACATTAAAAAGTTGGGTTTTATTATTATGGAAAATAAGTTCTTACCATTTGTTTACAATAGTATTTTAGATACGTGCCCAAAAGACCCTCTTGTCACTTAATGCATTAAACAATATGGGAAAAAACTATGGATGTTATTTGTTATATAACTATGTAACCAATCTCTTAGTGTTGTTTATTTCATGATTCCAGTGCAGTAATTCAAACCTATCAAAATGGTGATTCCATTTCGTTTGATTTTGTGACCTTTATTCTTGATTAAACTTGTGGATTAATAAAGTAGAGCTTATAAGCTTCTTGAGCATTTTTAACGGACAATAATGAATATATTTGTTCAATTTCTTTTGAAAAAACATACGTTTAAGTTTTTATGTGTTTAAGTGTAAGTGTATACATGATCATATAGATGAAGTAAAAATTGTACTTCAAGTTTTTAACAAAACATTTCAGGGAAAATAAAATATTTTATATCTAAATACAATAATTTTATATATGAGAATACATATATATATTAGTTATTTTATATGTAGGATTATAATGTTATATTTTTCATATATATATATTAAATTATAAATAATTTGAATTGTTATTTTTTTGGTAAGTTAATGGAAGCATTTTCACTCAATTAATTGAAGTTATTCACATTAATTAGTCATTAATAAGTTAGTTTATATTGTTGATATCATTGTGTTATTACTAAAGTATTTGATATATCTTAGTTATATGTATTAATGTGTGATTTTTATGTTAGTGGAAATACATGTTATTATTAAAGTTGTATTTAAAGTTTCTAAATTAAGTTAAATAGTATAGATGAATTCAGGCTTTTCTTAAATTTTGTTATATGTTATAATTCCGTTTAATTTATAAGAACTTTGACCATAATACTTATATGCATTAATGTGTGAGTGTTATGTTAGTGGAGATGTGTTATTACGAGAGTTGTATTAAAATCTCTAGACTAAGTTAAATAGTATATGAACTCAACATTTTTTCTAATCATATTCTTTTCCAAACCCACAAGAATGTTGTTATATGTTATAATTCCACTTGATTTATGGAAACTTTCACCATGGGAACTTTGCTTTGAAGTCTTTTAGGTCATTTTAAGAAGACATAAATCATCTGAATTCTAATAAGTATGAGCAGACCATTTCCTTTAAGTTTGTAGATATGACTTTTTATTATTTTGTTTGAGTATTGAAATTTATTTGACATTGTTTTAGCACACTTTGTGTCCTAACACAACATTGCATGGCAATGCATAAGAAGATTGATGAATTAGACAACTTTGCAAAAAAATCCTAAACATTTCCTACATTTTACAAATATTACACTATATAAATCTTTCATTATTAATTAAAACACCCAAATTGGAAAAAATATCAATTAAAAAAAAAAAAAAAAAACATAACTTTGTCAGAATCAAAACTCAAACTCCTCACATAAAACTTAAAGCATTCAAACACTCAAATTTTCTCAACAAAATTAGAAATAGCCATAAATAAATAAACCTACTGACCTATCCTCTAATTTTCAAATAAAACATTCCATTATTCATAATAATCCATCCACCTTTCTTTCTCTATACATAAAATTCATTTCCTTTATCATGGATAAGATTCCCATTAATTACAAAATATTTTTATTCACCATGAGGTATGTTATACAATGAAATGATGAATGCAAGCAAGACGATATAACATCCATGTGCATTTGGTGATGTGTTCTCGTGAAAAGATTTCGGACCAAAACACACACTTTTATTCGGGGCGTTGTTTTCATTAAAAAAAGAAGGGGAAGTTTCATGTGTGAACGTGAAGAAGTCTTACTATGCTGAATGTTTAAAATCATATGTGCTACATTTTCATTTAGTTATTAATATTTATATTTATATTTTAATTTACATTATATGATATTTAATAAAATATATATTTTTATAAAATTATTGTATTATTTAATTAATTATATAAAAAATAAAAAATAAAATAAAATCAGGCTTGCCGTTTATAAATTAATTAATTAATATTTTTAAAATAGGTGTAATCTAATCATCTCTTATAATGCATTAAAATTAATGTAAATTTGGAAAAACAATTTTAATGAGTAAGAATATTTCAAATGTAAATAAATAAAATGTAAATACAAAAGAATGTAAATAAATAAAATGTAAATACAAAGAACTAGTTTTAATTTTCAAGATGTTGTGTTTTATGTTAAATTTATTACTGTCACATTTATAAATTTGTTTTATATCAGTTTTGTCAAAAACTAAAATTAATTAATAAAAAGAATTGAAGATTAACTATGACCAAAAAACATTTTTACCTATATTTAGTTATATTTTAGACACAAATTAAATTGAAATTTCTATTATTGTAGAAAGCTTTTTATTTCAATTTAAGGTGGATGATGATTTGTTGACTTTTTTATTTTATTTTTATAATTGAAGGTCTATATTGATTCTCAAGGGAATATGCTCATATGCTTATTTTTAATGCTTATCAATGGTTGCAGTGTATTAAAGAGTTTGTTAGGTTGCATTAACTTTTAATAAATTAAAAAACTAGATTCATGCCACTCGCCCCTCGCTCGCCAATTTCCTAGGGATTTGAGATTATTCCAATTCTAATAAGTTCCTCCATGATAAGTTCCTCATTATTATTTACAACATTAATTTATATATAAGAAAAAATTATTTAGAAAAATGGTCCCTTACTTTTAATAAATTTAAAAAATTATATTCGTGCCATGTGGCTCCCCACCCACCAATTTCCTAGGGATTTGAAATTATTCCAATTCTAATAAGTTCCTCATTATTATTTATAACATTAAAGTAGAAATGTGAGACTTTGTAAAGTATGGGTGCAGACCCGCCCCGGCCTGGTAGAACTCGACTCTTC
>APFE031175922.1:74131-101784 GCA_000404065.3 Pinus taeda
AACTTCTTGTTATAGAAGGTGAAAACTTTAGAGCAATTTCATTTAGCTCTATGCGTTATGAAAAAATCGACCACAATAGAACTAGAGGCAAGAAAGAGTGTTTGGGAAGTACTTCAAGAGATTATGCAAGGACATTCCATATTGTTGAATCGAGCAACCTACTTTACATTAAATTGGAATACAAGTGTTTCAAACGCTATTTTAGTAGAAGGATGTGTAATTCATTATCCATCCCCAGTTCAAAGTTATGTGTGGCCTTGTTGAGATAAGTAAATGGAAGGAAAAGTCTTCATTTCCATTAAGGAACCTTTGGAGGTTCAGCTACAATAGTTGTTTGAGATCCATAAATCATTCCTACCGGTGGTCAAAGTTTTGTTGAATAACATGTTTTCATTTGCTTTATATAAGCTCGGCCTGGAGTTTCCCAATATAGCTATCCCCTACCCTTTTTTAGATACTTCTTGCTCATTTGAGGATCATTATCATAGATGGAACAATACCATAAAAAGAACAAGAGATTCTTTAGGGAATGAATTTTGGCCAGTGAAAGCTCTAAGCCATAGATCTTCCACTGAAAATATGGGATTCTTTTACTGGAATGCATGATGGAAGAACTTCATAATTTTTATAGCATTCATTTATCATTTCCTTTTTTCTTAAATTTAAGTTGACCGATAACCCTTTTATACATAGTTAATCAAATAAATATATACATTGATAAAATATTTTTATGCGATACAAAAATTAATTATATTTATAAAATCTTAAACTATTTATAATTTTATTAAATATATAATTATTTTACATATAAAAAATTATATTAATTTTAAACATTAAAACTTATCCGTAATATGGAGGTTGTAATATAATATGCTATATTTAATAAAAACTACAGTAATACTCCTTTTAACTAAGATTATCGTAACGATCTTTTTAACTAAATAAAAAGATATTTTGATATTGCTATAATTATAATTATTAGAATAGCTAACATATCCATATGTTTATTATAGCAAATACTCAATAACTACGGAGATGCATGAATCATCATATCCAACTCAGAGAACTGAATGTCATATCAAAAGACAATTGAAGGGTCATTCATGGGATGTCATAGATTCAAAATCGCATTGGTCATTGAACCTAAGCATTGTTAATCAAACTGTACAGTTTTTTGGATTGTACGATTATTTGAATTGTTATCGGTGGATATTTTATGTTTTTCTAATTAAATAATATAATTTTTAATATAATTGTATTTTTTTTTATATATATGATATTTTTTAATATAATTGTTATTTTAATTTGATATATATTTGAAATATATAATAAATATTAGAATCTTTACAAATAAAAATATAAACTTATTATTTAACCATTCAAAATAAATGCTTAAAATATTGGTTTATATAAATTAAACACATAGTTATTATTTTAACATTTTCTATTTTTTATTTAAAATTTAAAATTATTTTAGTTGCCAAAAGAAACAAACAAATATGATGTGATTTTAAAGTTGACATTGCTTAATTTCACCTTAATAAAACAATGGAGTGCAATAGGCATGAGATGGCACGGCTTTGTCAAGTGTAACATCTTTTTTCTGCTTATGGGCGTGATGTAATGATGTGGAAGAAGCTGATCCTCGAATAATTTTTTTACCTTCAATGAGATAGAGTTTAGATAGAGAAGGCAGCCATGGAAGAACCATTTACTTATCAGTGAGATGGGTCAACGAATCTGGTTACTATGAAATTATACAAATGAATTTGATATTCCAAAAAATTGTGAAAGTGATTTCGATGTTTTGCGTTGCAATACATCACCGTGGGAAGTCACCACCTTAAGAAAAATGGGCTGTTGATTACTATGAAAACTGACAAAAAGTTATACAAATGAATTTGATATCCGGGAATTTGTGAAAGTGATTTTGAAGGAAAGCAATGTAATACATCACTGTGGGAAGTCCCCACCTTAAGAAAAATTGGCTGATGTTTACTATGACAACTGACCAAAACTATACAAATGAATTTGATATTCCAAGAGTTTGTGAAAGTGATTATGATTTAAGTGCGTTGGAAAGCAATGCAATACATCACTCTGGGAAGTACCCACTTTTGAAAACAAATGTCAATTTGAGTATATTTTCTTGATCAAAGAGCAGTAATGGTAGGTTTCCATGCATTTCGCATAAGTTTTTGTTAGATTATATACTGTTCATATGTGTTTGTTGTATTGTTTTTTTAAGTAAAGTTTTTCGGTAGAAATTACATAAGAGAAAGCTTTGTTGATGCATTTCGAATCAATAAATATGGTTGCAGAGCAGAGTTTCTCAAACAAAATGATGAGAATTAATATTCGTTAGAGTTGGTTTTTCCAAAACTTCATTTCTCTAAAATGAAAATTATTATTTGTTAGAATTGGTTTTTCTAACACTTCATTTCCCTAAACTATAGCAAATTATAAGTTCACATAAAAATTTGAGTTTATCCAATTGTCATAGTTATCCTTATTTCATTCATTTCCCATATAAATATAATAAGTTAAAACTCACATAACTTACATCTGTCCAATTTTCGTCCAATTGTCATAATTATCCTTACTTGTAAGTAATAAAATACTCTTACATCATTCCGAAGTTTGAACTTTTTTAGTCGATTAAAAAAATGATCGTTGAAAGAGTCCCGATTTGCAAGACAAATGTAGATTCGAGGGCAACTTGGAAGTTGGCTTTCATTTTAGTATTATATACCGATTTGAAGGAATCCCAATTTTGCAAGTATTATATACAGATTTGAAAGAGTACCAATTTGCGAGACAGCTGCTGATTCAAGGGCAACTTGGAAGTTGGCTATCATTTTAGAATTATATAGAGATAGGGATCGCTTTTTTATGAAGACCAAGTTGTTCCAAAGTGGAAGAGACGGTGACGGTGAATGAGTTCACAGCTCAACTTGTATCACAGAAAACGCATGCTTACAGTAATGTCTCAATAATTAGTCGTCGCAACTTTTGGCAGCTGCGGAGTCACCTAATTATGTCTGCAACTAGATAAAATATATCCAAAACCATACAACTTGCCAAAAACGCGTGAACTGTCCAAGTGGAGCAGGAAGAGTCGGTACAACTTGCGGGGCGTCCCAGATAAAGTAAGTGAAAAGGAAAGTTATGGAAATCAAGTTGACGGCCAAATTGCGAAAGTTGAGAATACGGAGGAAATGCAAGTTGCGCCATGCGTCGGTTGCATTGTCATTGCAGGTGGCAGAGCCATGCAAGTAGCCACGGTCGTTGTCCGGATTAATTTCGTCATCGAATATATTATACTTCAGCCAGTTGTGTGGTTGAGTTATTAACAATAATATGCTATTAATAATGTTATTTTATATGGAAAATTCGGTCGATTAATGTTAGTTTATATGGAAAACTCAAGTTGATTTGCGAATAAGTTGGGTGACGGATTCCATTAATATAGAAAAATTAAAAAGGAGAAAATAAGAAAGACAAGTGGGATAGTCCACGGAAGCAAAGGGAGCTGGTTTTTCTGGAAAGTGCGGAAATAATTATGAGCTAATAGTGCAATTAATAATCAATCAAACAAATGGTATCGCCATACGCTGCAAAATGTCATGCATGCCGTGTAGTTAATGTTTGAGTTGCTTTAAGTTTTTCTGGCATATTAGTATAACTTTTGTTATTAGTTCTAGTTCTAAGAAAATGGTTTCAGTTAGTGGTATATTTTTATTATTACTTCTGGTTCAAGAAAATGGTTTGAGTTAGATAGTTATGGTTTTTTAATTAAATAAAACTAGTTTTCATAAATTTTTATTATTAAATTATTAGATTTTTTATAATAAAATTATTAAAATATTTAAATTAATCTAGCTTTATCTTAATTGCTGATTTAACAAGGGGTTCGAAAAGGATCAAATCTTTCTCTTGTAGTGCAACCTCTTTTTACATTGAAAAAAGATTTGATCCTTCTCAATAGCCACTCTATCTTAACTACTGATTTAACAAGGGACTTAGAGGGATCAAATCTTTATCTTGAAGTGCAACCCTCTTTTACATTGAAAAAGGATTTGATCTCTCTCAGTAGCCTTTGGTACATCCAGATTTAAAATGGAAGTGCAAACCTCTTTTACATTGAAAAAAGATTTGATCCCTCTTAGCGATCCTAGGCAGATCCAGACTTCAGATTTAGAGCGGTTTAATTATTCGCCTTTAAATAGACCAAATTAAGAAAGAATATCATAGGAAAAAAACATGAGTTAGGCATTTTCTTTTATTTTTTTGTCTAAATCAAAAGGTTAAACATTACAACATATAATTCATGCTTAATTGAAAAGCAACCCTGAACACAAAAATCAGTTTATTAATTAAAATGTACTCATCATTATTATTAACATAAATTCATTTAAATTTTAAATCTACCAAGCTGATCAAATATCTGAGAATACAAATTTTATTTTGAATATAAATCTTATAAAAATGTTTAAACATTCAAAAATTTGATTAATTTAGAAGCTTTGTAATCTAGAGTCAAAATGGATCTATATTGGTTCTTAATAATATGTTGTCATTGATGGAAAAAGAGCAGCAAAGGAAAAGGAGCAACAAAGGAGCAACGACAAAGTATGTTTGACGTGTCATGTTTGCGTAGCAGCTTGGTATGCTTGATATGTTGCAAGAGGTTATGTTGCAAATGTTGAATAAGTTGTGATGTAAAGAGTGAAGGAAAAGAATAACAAAGTATGATGGCTTAGTTAATATGTTCAATTGAACAAATATTGTTGATGGCATGCTTCTGTTGATGTAGGTATTGGGGGTGAAGGAAAACAACTTGTTGGAGCTTGCTTTCATATGGGTTTGATTGAGAGGATGGTTGTCTTGGAACTCTTATGTTACATATTCCTATTGGTCACATATGCTTCTTGGTTGTTGATGACATAATGTTGTAGAGATTGTTGTGATCTAAGGTAAAGGCAAGGCAAAGACATGATGCAAGGCTATGACGGGTAAATATGTTCAGGACAAAATGTTACAAAGATTTTTCTGATGCAAAGGAAAATACATAATGTTAAGACAATGGAAATAAATTAGTAATAGTAATACACTTGTTTGATAGAGGTATTGTGATACTAAGTTTACATTATTGATTGGCAAATATATGTTATTTCAAGTAACAAGACTATGTTGTTGATAAAGGGTTGTTGAATATGTTGCTTGGGTCAGAGGTATGTTCTTGAATATATTGCTATGGTATTGAGCTAGTTATGGTGCATAAATATATCGTGTGCATATGACAGTTGTAACAACCCTCATGAAAATTCAATGTAATAGAAGCTAATAAAGGCAAAATAATAACCACGGTTATGGGGCACTTATTCCAAGTTGAATGTTGGGCAAAACATCCTAGTGTGGGTGTTCATTTCGACTATTATGGCTAAGGAAATTGACAAAGGCTTTGGAAAGGCAAAATGACATTTTTGGCAATTTATTTATGAAAATAATAGAAATTAGGAGAAAAGGAAGGTGAAAGGTCGCAGGTTGCATGTGAGGAGGAAAATGAAGGAAAATAATGGAAAATGAAGAAAATAGAGGCCACATTAATAAAAAGGCTTCTGAAGATCAGTTCATGGCTTTTTGTCAGTTCAATTTGGGAGTTCTCTCTCCATTCTCTCTCTCTCTCACTCTTGGATAGTTGGAGTTTTCTTGGAGCACTTTAGCATTAGATCAAGAAAGGCAAAGAAGGCAAAGAGGAAGAAAAATTTCAAGAAAGACAAAGCAAGATCAAGCAGTGACAACGGGTTCACTTGCAAGTATCAATTTTCATGTGTGATCTCCTTGCTAGATTTGGCATGCATGGTTATACATATGTATTCTTGGTTGTCTTGTTGTGATGAGAATGGGTTTTTCTAGGTGTGACAGTGTTCTTTAGTCTTGCCTTTCCATTTCCAAATAGCCATGGTGTGATGTGGTTCTCATGTTTTGGTTGAGCTAGATTGTCAGATGGATTTGAAGTTGAGTGAGGTGGATCTTTGAATGAAAGAACACATGGTCTAGTGATCCCTGAATCAAATTGTGGATTGCGATAAAGCCACTGGCCTGGTTAATCCTAAACTGGACTATGGGTTGTCGTAAAGCCATGTATCGTGTGCCTCGGTGGGCCTAGGAATCCTTTACCAGTGAATGGCGGGATATACGATAAAGCCTAGAGGTGGTTTCCCTTGATCAGGGTTAGGAATCCTTGCTGATGAATGGTGGGATAAACGATAAAGCCTAGAGGGCGGTGTCTTGATTATTGCATAGTGATCCTTGGATCAGACTGTGAATTGCGATAAAGCCTAGAGACTACAAGATAACAAAATTCTTCATGGGGTAGGTGGAGAAATCCAGTGACATCCATGCTTTTTTATGGCCTAATGATCCGATGAGAATTGCGATAAAGCCTGATTCTGTTGATGAGGGTGAGGTGGTTTAGCCTTAGGAAGCCTTGGTTGCTTCTTTTGGTTTGAGTCCCACATTCATGCTTGGAATATGGTATGGGGGTGATTGGATGAAGAGAGATTTGGCTCATCCAATTTGTGGTCAGGTGGAACCTGGTAGTCCCACATCGAGTTGGCTTTTGCATTCATTAATAAGAGTTCATTTCCTTGGTATTTTCTGTGTAAAAGTGTTGGATTATATTTTGTATTTATGGTTGTTGTATCCTCATTATTTCTATTTCTTATATGATGGTTATGAATATGTTTTATGACAGTGAAAATGTATGGTTCATATCATGTTTTGATTTGTAAATGATTGAACAATGAATCTATGACCTAATAGATGATAATGCAACTAATGTGATAAGGCATCAATGCTTGTTAGCGATTCTCAAATAAGTATAAGACCCCTATGCTCAAATATGTTATTATGACCTGTAGAATGCATATTGTGAAATGTTTGACAAAATGCCTGTCATGGCTAGTAGGGGTCCATTCAAGTCTTTGTTCAAGAATTTGCATTGACATCATTGTCTTTATGTTTCTTTTCATTTATGTAAATTCCATGAAGTTTTGGGCAGTGACTAGGTCCTAGCCATGGAATTTAGCCTTAAATTTCACAGTCATTGGCATAACACTGGAATAAAAAGGCTACAGTGGGACTCACTGAGGGTCATGGGAGTGAACTGGGACCCTTAGTCGCTTGGAGGGCTTCGCAATGTAGCGAATGGGGTGCTAGTTCCTTGAACTGTTGAGTTTCCTCAGGGGTTGGTCACCTGGAAAAGTGGGGTAGCTCCTAGAGGTTCTGTAGGATGTGTGGATGGTAAATTTGGTTGTGTTTTGTTGGTTTCGCTTCCTTAAGGTGACCTAGGAGGTTGAATCAGATCATAGTGGACTCTTGTCACATGTTTACCCCCTTTGGCTGGTTACTTGGGTATATGTGGGAGGAGCGTGTTACAGAGTGGTATCAGAGCATGGTTCACCCCTTGGATTAGAAGCACGGTGTGTTGGTCATGCATTCATGTCAATTGCATATGTGTTATCATGTTTGTGGTCTATGTATTGCCTGTGTATGCATGGTGTAGGTTATGGTTCTAGTGGTGTTGTCATGTGAAAAGTTAATGGTGTTGTTGTTGGATGTGTTTATCATGACTTTATGTCGATCATGCACTGGATATGCATGTCAATGTTTGTAAGTAATGTGTATGCGTGTGTGTCATACATATGTTGTTATGCATACAATGATATGGTTATAGTTGCCATACATGAGGTCATGATGTGTGGTGGTGGTCACACATTGAGGACTGGATAATGGTTGAGATGATGATTAAATGTTGATATGATTACGTTTATATATTTATTGTGCGATATGGTAGACTACAAATATTCTCCCTATGAATAAGATAAGCAGCGTAGTGTTGGACACTCTTTTAAGTTAGTAAAAAAATTGAGGAATGTGAAGGAAGATATAAGGAGTTGTAAAGCTGATAATGACATAATCATGCAGGCATAGGATAAACAAGCATAATTCAATGCAATAATTCTTCAAAGTTTGTTATAATTGCAAAGACAGGGACCACTCCAGATCAACTATGGACAGGAGGATGGGACTCATGGGGAATATGGAAGTAGATCTCATGGTGGTCATAGGTTAGATAGATATGACATGATTATAGATGGTAGATTTTTGGATACTCCCGATAGGAGAGGGGATGGACACAGGTACTATTCTAGTTCTGGTTTTGACATGAACTATGATCATCATCGTTATCACCCTTACAGAAGGAGTGATAGGGGATACTTTTTGGATGAGTTTAAGAAAGTGAAGCCACCTACTTTTGATGGAGAGTTGAAGAAGCCTGAGGATGCAGAGGCTTGGATACTTGGCATGAATAAGTTCTTTGAAATGCATGAGTATACAGAGAATATTAAGGCCAAAATAGTTATATTCAGCCTCAAAGGGAAAGCGGATATCTGGCGGGAAGATGTAAAACGGGTCAGAGACATCAGGACAAAGGAGTTGAGTTGGCATGAATTCAAGAGACTCTTCAGAAAGTACTTGTCAGGAAGGTACTACGACAACAAAGCCAAGGAATTCTATGAGCTCAAAATGGGATCGATGATAGATGAAGAGTATGTGGCCAAGTTCTTGGAGCTATTGAGGTATCTACCATATATTAAAGATAAAAACACTAAAGTTCAGAGATTTTTCACTGGATTTCATTAGCATTTGGAGATCGAATTGAGTATGATGAGCCTGGGTCACTTGACGAAGTTATTAGGAAACTAAATCATTTCTATGAATAGTGAAAGTGTAAGAAAAATCTCAGAAGGGATGGAAAGGGAAAGATAAAAGTAAAGGTAAATGGAAGCCGAAAAGAAAACTGCCTCAAAATGCATAAAAGAAAGATAATGTTGCACCACATAACAAGTTAAATGTATCTAGATAAGGACATGGGACACAACAACAGAATAAAGGTGATGGTATAGGATAGCTGGAGTGTTGATCATGTGGTAAGGAGCATCTTAAGAGGGATTGTCCGGAGAATCAGGGTGGTAGGCCTTAGATCTATAGTGCACAGGAGGCACAAACTTTTGGGGATGTTGGGTAGAGCATTCCTCGTATCTATGTAGTGTTGGATAATTGATAGGTAGATCATTAGGCATCTGTCATTGAGATGGACGGTAAGATTTGTGATCAAGTTGTTTCTATTTTGATTGACCCTAAATCTAATTATAGTTATGTTAACCCTGACTTAGTGGATAACTATGGTCTAAATAAAGAAGTGCATGCAAAATCTTGGTTAGTGTAGTTGGCTACAGGTACCAAGAAGATAGTTCATCATTGGGTAAGACCTTGTGCATTTAAGTTGAATGGTGTGCCTACTTCAACACATTTTAACATATTACCGTTGGGGTCATATAGTATACTTTTGGGTATGGACTGGCTATATCTTCATAGGACCAAAGTGGACTGTTATGAAAAATCCATTGGGTGCTTGGATGACCATGGGGAGCAAAGAAACTTGGCGGGTCAGAAGAAATCAACATTAGTTAGGATGGTGACAACTATGTAGGAAAAACATAATCGCAGAAAAGAGTGTGTGTTATTTGCAGTACAAATTTCTAGTGATAAAGGTAAGGAGGATGAGGATGTAGAGATATTGAGCAAGTACCTGATCTTATAGTAGTTTGAGGACATGTTTCCAATAGAGATCTCAGAGTTTTCGCTTCACAAAGAAGTGGACTTCTCCATTGAGTTGGTACTAGGGGAAGCACCAGCATCAAAGGCACCATACAGGATGAGCACTCCAGAGTTAGTAGAGCTAAAGTTGCAGCTGAAGGAAACACTTGACAAGGGATACATTAGGCCAAATGTATCACCATGGGGTGCACCGATCTTGTTTGTGAAGAAGAAATATGGTACTCTCAGGTTATGCATTGACTATAGATAGTTGAACAAGGTGATCATCTAGAAAAAGTATCTATTGCTAAGGATTGATGACTTATTTGATTAGTTAAAGGGAGTAGTAGTGTTCTCAAAGATTGACTTGAGATTCGGAAATCATCAGTTGCACTTCAAGGAAGAGGACATTTACAAAACAGCTTTCCAGACCAGGTATGGGAATTATGAATTTGTTGTAGTTCCATTTGGTTTGACTAATGCTCCAACCACCTTTATGTGCTTGATGAATAGTGTGTTGCATCCTTATCTAGACAATTTTTTTATCGTATTCATTGACAACATTTTGATATATTCTTAGAAGGAGGAAAAGCATGTTGAGCATTTAGCAACAGTGTTGGGACTGTTGAGAGAGCATCAGATGTATGCTAAGCTTAGTAAATGTAGTTTCTTTCAGAAAAAGATACATTACTTGGGTCATGTGGTATCTAAGGAAGGCATAGCAGTAGATCCAAAGAATATAACAATTATCATGGAGTGGGAAACTCCTAGAAATGTGGATGAGGTAAGATCATTCATGGGGCTAGCAGGTTGTTATGGGAGGTTCATCAGGAAATTCTCTCAGATTTCATATCCTATTACGTAATTACAGAGGGAAGGTAAAAATTTTGAATGGAAAGAGGAATGTGCAACAAGTTTTGAGCAGTTAAAGCAGTTGTTGACAAATGCTCCACTATTAAAGATTGCAGACTCGGAAAAAGAGTTTGTAGTGTGTACAAATGCTTGCAAGAGAGGAATTGGTGGACTCCTTATATAGGAGGGATATGCAGTACGTTATGAGTCATGAAAATTGAATGAGCATGAGCAAAACTATCCAACACATGATCTTGGGTTGGCAATGGTCATTCATGTGTTGAACATGTGGAGGCACTATCTTCTTGGGAGGAGGTTTGTATTGTTGAGTGATCACAATGGGTTGAGACGCTTGTTTGACCAGCCAAATGTGGATGGTAGGCAAGCGAGATGGTTGGCCATGATCAATGAGTTTGAATTTGAGATCATGTACATCAAGGGTGAAGAGAATAGGGTTGCAGATGCTCTTATTA
Organism: Pinus taeda; assembly: GCA_000404065.3. Taxonomy (NCBI): domain Eukaryota; kingdom Viridiplantae; phylum Streptophyta; class Pinopsida; order Pinales; family Pinaceae; genus Pinus; species Pinus taeda. The sequence continues at coordinate 85,126 of APFE031175922.1, forward strand.
GGAAGAAATAGGTAAATCACATTGTAACCATGAGTTCTAATGGGATAGGCTTACAAGATCATATTTTACAGGCAGGTTAGAAGGATGTTAGGTATAAAGAGCTTATGCATAGGTTACAATGAAGTACAAGTACATGTAGTGGTATAGGTATAGGTATAGGTGCACAGGATGTGGACTATCATCTCTCACCGGATGGCTTGATCAGATTTAGGGACAAGATATATGTCCCAGACAACAATGAGCCCAAGAAGATTATCTTGAGGGAGTTTCATGCGAAACTCTATTCAGGTCACCCAAGCTACCAAAAGACATTGACAATAGTAAAGAAGTTTTATTATAGGCCGAATTTGAAGAAGGATGTGGCAGATTTTGTGGCTAGATGTTTTGACTGCCAATAGGTAAAGGTTGAGTGTAGGCATCCAAGTGGACTACTATAGGTGATTCTGATTCCAAAATGGAAATGGGAGGTCATTTCCATGGATTTCATTACAGGTTTGTTGAGGACATTTGAGAAACATGATTCCATCATGGTTGTGGTGGACAGGTTGATTAAGGTAGAACACTTCATTCCAGTGAAGACTATGTATTCAACTAGTGATGTGGTAGAGATATTCATCAAAGATGTGGTCAGATTGCATAGTGTTGTGAAGAAGATTGTGTCAGAAAGAGATGCTAAGTTCACTTCCAAGTTTTGGAAGGAGCTATTTGCAGGTTAGGGACAAATTTGGCCTTCAATATAACTTATCATCTACAAATAGATGGACAGACATAGAGTGTCAACAATATATTGGAAGATATGTTGAGGATGTATGTGATGCATCAATAATGAATGTGTGAATAATATATTCCACTAATAGAGTTTGCTTACAAAAATGGGTATCAAGAGTCTTTTAGGATGAGTTTGTTTGAGGCACTTATGGTCGAAGTTGTAATACTCTTATTAGTTGGAGTGATCCAGTTAAAAGGATATTGATAGGACTGGATACGTTGGAAAAAATAGAACAAAAAATGTAGGTAATCAAGAAGAATATAAAGGCAGCACAGGATAGACAAAAAGAATATGCAGATCGGAACATGTCATTTAAGGAGTTTCAAGTTGGGGAACATATGTACTTGCAAATCAAGCCAATGAAGAGCTCCTTGCGGATTGGATCATGTGCCAAGCTGGCACCTCAGTTTTGTGGACCTTTCAAGATTCTTGAAAGGATTAGACCAATAGCCTATTGACTTGCATTGCCTCCAAAAGGGAAATTCCATGATGTTTTCCATGTGTCATTGCTTAAGAAGTATGTTAAATATGTTGATCATGTGATTGAATGGTCTATATTGTAGGTGGAGCCAAATGGACAATCCCAGCCAGAACCTCAGTATATATTGTAGATGTTGACACCTAATCATAGGGTTTGGGTGAACAACTATAATTAGTGTAAATACATAATAAATGAAATGAAGAGTCATCGGGAGATGAACTGAACAATCACTCTCTATTGTATATAATAATAAACAACCTTAATGAATAATATGATTACATTTGAGGAGTTACCTCCTGGTCTAACATGGTATCAGAGCCAACACCATTTTTGGCTTCCTTATCTGCTTTGTAACTCCCTTCTGCATATGTTCTGTCTATTCTGCAGAACTGACCATAGGTGTGCCTCTCTCAAGAATTTGATAACCGTTCTACAGGTTTTCCCCTCTCTCGCAAATGCTTCCCCTCCATAGCAACTATTGCAGACATTCGGCTAGTTATTGGGTATTTCTTCTCTATTCATACATTTTATTTATAAATCACAGTCAATTAGTGTTAAGCACTAAATATTGAGTTTAAGCATTATTAATGATTTTAAGTGTTAATAATGAGTTTAAGCGTTAATACTAAGTTTAAGTGCTAAACCTTTCCTTAAGCATGCTTTTATTATAAATATGAATTAAGCACGTGGGTGGTATTGATAAGTGTAAGCGGGATCTTGTGTGCCCTAAAAGCTGTAAGAGGAATTCCAAAATTTCACACGATTAACCTTAGTGGCTAACACGTAGCACAAGAAAACAACTTTTCTCGAATGCCCTCAACTTGTTATGCATCGTACAAGATTCCACGTGAGATTATGTGATAACTGTTGGATCAAGCGAGATTGATCAGTGGTGGAGATTGGCCAAGCTAGTTGGTGAGTGGGTGACCCGATAACAATCGATTAGATGGGTTAGATCTGATGGTGATCGCGTCAGAAGATTCATGTGAGTTAATTTAAATTTCGGATGCGATAAGGTTTTATACAATGGGATTAAAACCTCGTTGAGTTCCAACCATCAAGACCGTTCGTTGGTTGATTGATCATATGCATATCACTTCCGAAAGTGTGTGTAGGTTAATGTTAAAAATGGACGTGATATCTGGTGGATCTAGAGAAGTGAGATGAACGACGCGGATTGAAGTGCTTGATAAAAGAAGAAGTCAATGAGGGACCGACAGTGATTGGTCAGATAAGCAGGACCCTCAAGGGGAAAATTCATGTACAGAACTAGATTTAAGCGCAGTTGATTGGTTACAAAGTTAACCAGCAGTTGAATTACACAGTACACATTTTTTTGAAATGCATTCATTGATATCTATTATGGGAGTGGTTCTCACCGGGAAGGAGAACTATCCTGAATGGCCGCAAAAAGTCAAACACACTCTCATTTATAATGAGATGTGGAAAGGAATGTGTGTTGGATATGGAGACAAAGAGCGAGAACAACCTACCTCAGATAAGGAATTAGCCATTTGGGAAAATAAGAACAACAAGGCTTATGCATTGATTGCATCATCAATAAATGAAGAGGTGAGTCACCATATTTTGCCATTTTCAAATTCTTTCAAAGCCTTACAAAAACTGAAGGAACACTATGACACACACTCTTCACTTGAAGTTGTTCAACTCATGATTAAATTGTTCACCCTTGAATTACAAAATGATGATCCTCTTGCTCTTGCATCAGAAGTAAAATCTATTATGTGTGATATCAAAGTCACTAATGTTGAACTAGATATTCCTCTGACAGCTTTTCTCAAGGCACTTTATCCAACTTACTCAAATTATCTTGAGTCATTACAAGCAAATGGAAACCTCAAAGATATTACCTTTGATTCCCTTGTGAAAAGAATTGCTGAAAGAGAGAAAGATTTTGGGAAGAAGATAGCTCCTCAATCTTATGAAGAGGTTGTGTGCCTTGCACATAGAGAGAAGAATCTTGCTCAAGATTCTTCAAGAGGAAGAGGTGATCAAAGAGGAAGAGGAAGATATTTCAAAGGTAGGGGGGCAGCCACTCTTAAGGAGAAAAGTCATATTTGTACTGCATACGCTGCAAAAGAGATGGATCACATGATGCATCCACATGCAAGTTCCCTTGGGACAGAATTGAGCATGAAAGAAACCAACCGAAAGGTAAAACTAATGATAAAGAGAAAGGTAAAGCACCTGAATCCGCTCACTATGTTGTGGCACACTGTAATATTGGAGTAAATGAAGACTTATTTAATGCTTCACTTGCTTCTTGGAAAAATGATTGGTTGCTTGATTCACGAGCAACTTGCCACATGACTTTTAGAAGAGATTTTTTTGAAGAATTTACTAACAATGTTGATGGAGCAGTATACTTTGCAGACAAATAAAAACTCAAACCATCAGGACTTGGTACAATCAAGCTTAAATTGCATGGTCATCCAGACTTTCTTCTGCATCACGTTTTATATCTCCCACAATTGAGGATAAACTTGTTGTCCTTGGTCCACATTTGCCGGCAAGGACACTCCATTCATATTTTAATGGCAAGCTTGAGGTGAGAAAAGCATCAAATCACTCAATTGTCATGACGGGGATAGAAGAAGAAAGGCTTCTCAAGTTGCAGGGTACCTCTTCTTGTGCAAAAAATTTCTTATACAATTCTCATTATGAAGAAGGTAAATTTCCATCAAGTTTACTATGGCATGCTAGATTTGGACACTTGAACTATGACAATCTCCACTTGTTGAATAAAAATGGTGTTACTTGTTTGCCTACAATTCCTAGGAAACTTAAGCAATGTGATGCTTGCATTCTAGGAAAGCATAGTAGACAGTCTTTTCATGATTCACATTCTAGAGCGCATAGAAAACTTGAACTCATTCATTTAGACTTATGTGGTTCAATGCCTGTTCCTTTTACAAATGGAAATAAATATATGATGACATTTATTGATGAATACACCAGAATGTGTTGGGTTTATTTATTGAAGAACAAATCTGATTCTTTTCAAACATTTAAGAACTTTCATACATGGATTGAAAATGATGCACAATCTCATATTGGCTCTATTCACACTGCTAATGGAAAATAATACACTTCAAATGAATTTGAAAATTATCTTTGCCAACATGGGATCAAACAACAAACAACTATGCCTTATAATCCCCAAGAGAACGGAGTAGCTAAAAGAATGAATAGGACAATCTTAAATATGGTGTGCTCCATGATGTTTTTCAAAAATATAGAAATGATGTTTTGGGATGATGTGGTTCTATGTGTTGTATATGTAAAGAATAGATTCCCATCTAATGATATTAGAAACAAGACTCCTTATGAAATGTGGTATGGGCATATTCTTTCGGTAAAGCATCTCAGGGTCTTTGGTTCCACATGTTATGCCTTGATACCAAAGGTACATAGAAACAAACTTGGTGCAAGAAGTCGTAACTTTATCTTCCTGGGGTATTCAAACACCTCCAAAGCATACCGTCTCAATGATGAAGTCAATAAAAATTTTGTTGTATCAAGAGATGTAATCTTTCTTGAATCATCCAAAACTAACAATGTTGTTGAGCGACAACTTGATCGCTTGGATAGATTCACAAATACAAAATCATTTCAAGAATTTGATAATCAGATTCTACATCTTGAAGGGGGGATTCCTATACTAGATCAATCTATGGAATCTTCTTCTTAAGCACTCTCTCCCCCGCATGAAACTCAAACAACGGATGATACTTTGAGTGATGTGATTGATAGAATTGGGAGACTCAATCTTGATTCAGTCCTAACTCAATCAACGGAGTAGCCTGGACCATCTCAGAAAGGTCCCCCAAAGTGGTTGACAAAGACACTTGAAAGTGTTCATCTTGATGAGGTTGGAAAGACAGGAACTAGAAATTCAACCCGACAAAATGGAGGTGATGTAGATGACTCTGATTGATCTGTTGATATGGATGTTTCTTGTGATTGTGAATTGAATTTTTCTAAAGATTTTGAACCAACTTCCTTCAAAGAAGTTGCTTCTAATGATGAATGGAAAGAAGCAATGCAAAAGGAGTATGATGCCTTGATAAAGAATGGCACTTGGATGCTGGTTGATCCTCCTTTGGGAACCAAACCAATTGGTTGCAAACGGGTCTACAAGAACAAGTATAAAGCTGATGGCTCACTTGACAAGAACAAAGCCAGGCTTGTCGCAAAAGGTTTTGCACAGAAAGAAGGGGTCGATTATAAGGATACTTTTTACCCCACAGCAAAATGGGCTACCATTCAGACACTCTTTTCCCTAGTAGCTCAGAATGGTTGGAAAGTCCATCAAATGGATGTAAAAACTGCTTTCTTGAATGAAGATCTAAAAGATAATGTTTTTATGTCCCAACCTGAAGGATTTTCTGTAAAAGGACATGAACATAAACTATGAAAACTTGTGAAATCCTTGTATGGACTCAAACAAGCATCACGAGCCTGGTATGAAAAGCTAACTGAGAATCTTTTGAAACTCAATTTCAAACATTATGATCTTGATGATGCAACTTTGATTGTCAAGAAAGTTGGTAAAACAGTTGTATATCTTGTGGCATATGTAGATGATATTTTGATGACAGGGAACAATGAGAGCTACATTGCATCCATAAAGAAGGAATTGAGGAAAGGTTTTGAAATGACTGATTTGGGCTATGTTCATTACTATCTTGGTATTGAAGTAAATCAACATCCGAAATCCATATTCCTTTCTCAAGAGGAGTACATTGGAGATCTCTTGAACAGGTTTGGCATGAATGTATGCAATCCTCTGACTACTCCAATGGAACAAAACTTAAAGCTCACATCCATTGAAGGAAAAGAATTTGAGGATGCAACAAAGTATAGACAACTTGTAGGAAGTCTCAACTACCTAACTACTACTAGATCAGACATTTCATTTGATGTTGGAATCCCCTCCAGGTTTATGCAAAAGCCTTGTGAGGGACATTGGTTTGCTGCAAAAAGAGTTCTAAAGCACTTGAAGGGAACTCAAGATTTTGGAATCAAGTATACATAGGTGGGCGACTTCAGCTTAATTGGATACTCTGATTTAGACTTCAATGGAGATAAAGAAATTGGGGTATCTATTTTAGGTTATGTTATGAGTCTTGGATCAGGAGTTGTCTCTTGGAGATCACGCAAACAATCAGTTCCAGCAGATTCAACAATAGGGGCAGAATATGTGGTAGCAGCTGAGGCAACAAAATAAATTGTGTGGCTTAGGAAAATTCTAGAAGATTTGTAGGTAAAACAAGTACAATCGACTCCACTCATGGTTGACAACACCTCGACAATAATGTTGGCCAAGAACCCAAAGTTCCATGATTGAATGAAGAACATCAATACAAAATATCATCTGATTCGACATCATGTTGAGGCCAAAACAATCCATATTCACCATTGTTCCACTAATGAGAAAATTGTAGACTTCTTCACCAAAGTGCTTGGAAGAGAAAAGCTTGAAAAATTCAAAACGATGCTTGGACTCACCAACTTCCCTTTAGATTAAGGGGGGGAATGTTGACACCTAATCATAGGGATTGGGTGAACAACTGTAATTAGTGTAAATACATAATAAAGGAAATGAAGAGTCATCAGGAGATGAATTGAACAATAACTCCCTATTGTATATAATAATGAACAACCTGAATGAATGATATGATTACATTTGAGGATTTACCTCCTAGTCTTAAAGTAGAGAAAAATGCTCATGCTCTGGAGTCAAGCAATCAAGTAGGTTAAAGTGTAGTGGAATCACATTCAGTGAGATGAAGCTACATGGGAGATGGTGGATTGGATGCAGGCTATGTATCCTTATTTATTCACAGGTTTAGCAAATGTCATTGATATATGTTTTGGTGTGATGTTTTGGTATATGTACATATCTATATGGATGTAAATACCACCTTGAGATATCATATAAAGCTTCAATAAGAAATATGGGGGTCATGTTAGTGTGATTTTTATGTTATTATGTTGTCATGTTGGTTTGCTTCTCAACAATTTGATCATTGTAAATAATGCATTGAGATAAGTTATAAAGATCCATGGGAAGTATGTTTTTCTTTTAACAGTCTTGTTGGTTATAGGTGTCATTGAACACTGAGGACGGTGTTCATTTGAGGGGGAGGATTATGTAACAACCCTGGTGAAAATTCCATGTAATAGAAGTTAATAAAGGAAAAATAATAACCACGGTAATGGGACACTTATTCCAAGCTGAATGTTGGGAAAAACATCCTAGTGTGGGTGTTAACTTTGGTTATTATCACTAAGGAAATTGGCAGAGGAAATGGAAAAGGCTTTGGAAAGGAAAAATGACATTTTGGGCAATTTATTTATGAAAATAATGGAAATTAGGAGAAAAAGAAGGTGAAAGGTCACAAGTTGCATGTGACAAGGAAAAAGAAGGAAAATAATGGAAAATGAAGAAAATAGAGGCCACACTAATAAAAAGGGTTCTGAGGATCAATTCATGGCTTTTGGTCAGTTCAGTTTTGGAGTTCTCTCTATATTATTTCTCTCTCTCACTCTTGGACACTTATAGTTTTCTTGGAGCACTTTAGCATTGGATCAAGAAAGGTAAGGAAGGAAAAGAGGATGAAAAATATCAAGCAAGACATAGCAGGATCAAACAACTGCAACAAGTTCACTTGCAGGTATTGGTTTTCATGTGTGATTTCCTTGCTAGATTTGGCATGCATGGTTATGCATGTGTGTTATTGGTTCTCTCGCTGTCATGGGCATGGATTTTGCTAGGTGTGATAGTGTTTTTCAGACTTGCCTTGCCATTTCCGAAGAGCCATGGTGTGATGGGGTTCTCATGTTTTGGTTGAACTAGATATCTAGATGGATTCAAAGCTAAGTGAGGTGGATCTATGAATGACAAAACACATGGCCTAGTGATCCCTGAACCAAAATGTGGATTGCAGTAAAGCCACTATCCTAGTGAATCCTGAACCTGACAGTAAAGCTTGGAGGGTGGTGTCTCAATTATGGCTTACTAATGCTTGGATCAGACTGTGGATTGTGGTAAGTCCTAGAGACTATGAGACATGAAAATTCCTCATGGGGTAGGTGGAGAAATCTGGTGGCATCCATGCTTGTTTATGTCCTAGTGATCTAGTGAGGATTGTGGTAAAGTTTGATTCTATTGATGAAGGTGAGGTGGTTTAGCCTCAGGAAGCCCTGGTTGGTTCTTTTGGTTTGAGTCCCACAATCATGCATGGAATATGGCACGGGGATGATTTTATGAAGAGAGATTTGGCTAAGGCAATCTATGGTCGGGTAGAATGTGGTAGTCCCATATTGGGTTGGATTTTGCATTCATTAATAAGAGTTCCTTTCCGTATTTTCTATGCAAAAGCACTAGATTATATGTGGAATTTATGGTTGTTGTATGCTCATTATTTATGTTGTTTATATGTTGGTTATGAATATGTTTTATGACTGTGAAAATATATGGTTCTCATCATGTTTTGATTTGTAAATGATTTAAAAATGAATATTTGAGATAATAGATGCTAATGTAGCTAATGTAATAAGGAATCAATGCTTCTTAGTGATTATTAGATAAGTATAATACCCCTATGCTTAGATATTTTATTATGACCTATGGAATGCATATTTGTGACATGTTTGACGAAATGCCCGTCATGGCTAGTATGGGATAGTAGGGGTCCAGTCAAGTATTTGTTCAAGAGTTTGTATCGTCTTCCTTGTATCTAGGTTTCTTTTCATTTCTGTAAATTCCATGAAGTTATGGGCAGTGATTGGGCCTTAGCCCTGGAATTTATCCTTAAATCTTGCATTCATTGGCATAACACTGGCAAAAAAAGGCTACAGTCACACTTAGGTAGGCTCATGGGAGCGAATGGGGCTCCCAGTCACTTGGAGGGTTTGGCAAGAGAGTGAATGGGGCTCTAGATCCTTGAACTACTGAGTTTCCTCAAGGGTTGGTCATTTGGAAAGGTTGGGTAGCTCCTAGAGGTTCTGCACGATGTGTCGATGGTCAGTTTGGTTATGTTTTATTGGTTTTGCTTCCTTAAGTTGATCTAGGAGGTTGAATCAGATCAAAGCAGCCTCTTTTCACATGTTTACCCTGGGTTGGTGAGTTACTTGGGTAGATATAGGAGGAGGGTGTTACAATAGTTTAGTTGACTTACTTGAAGAAGTGGCATGAAGAAGTTGTGATGCATTAATGGAAAATGTTGTTATTAATCATAAGGAATGAAATCTTAGTTATATAGTCTTATGTTATTCTATAATGTTACATGTTATTGGAATTATATTGGTGTATTTAATCATTACAGGTGGCTGAAAATAATATTGGGTGGAGCATATATTTTTGTTTTTTATATTCAAACTCTAAGAAGGTGTGAAACGAATTGGTGGAATGCAAAGAGGCAAAATTGTTCACTGCATATTCAAGTTTGGAATACCAACATCCATCAAAACTTCTAAAAATGTGTGAGGTTGCAAGGCTATGGTTAGAAAATGAGAGACTGCGAGAGTTGATTATAGAAATGCTCATTAATTACTTGGTGCACATAGAGAGCATATGTGAAGTACATTTAAGGAGAGGAAGGAGTTGAGGCAAACATGGACGGATGTATGCAAAGTTATAGACTAGGTAAACCAACATGTCATTTTATGTATTTATCATTGTATTGTAGTATTCTTTCAAGTTATAGATTGATAAATAATAGGTTGGATCCTGTTGAGGTGGGAGCCTCCTGTGGGTTGTAGTCTATAGACAACATATGGGAGTTGGAGCTTCCTTGCATGTTATAGCTTGCAGAAAAATTGAGGTAGAAGCCTCCTATAGATTGGAGCCTACAGAAAGTCAGATGTAACAAGGGAGTAAGAGCTTGCCTTTGCATCCCAACAATAACAAAGTTGTGATTTTCTCCCTTTATGGGTTTCCAGTTATATCTAGTGTCCATATGTGTTTCTATTTGTGTTGATGTGATGTTTTGGTCTACTTATTACTTGTTGTTTAGATATTAAATTTGTTGTTCATAGTGTGTTAATATTCTCATTTAATATTTCAGTTAATCACAAAAGAAAAGAAATTTATGTTCATGAATGTACTAAAATTATTGACCCTCCCCTCCCCCTCTCATTTTAGTTGATTTTCCATCAAATGGTATCATAGCCATATTCCTTCTGTGATAGTCTAACAGCTGCAAGGTAGATCTGGTTGAATATGAATTATCAAAATGTACTTGTTCTTAACACTAAAATATTTCATGAATGGAGAGATAAGGTAAAATTTGAATTGATAGCTTATGGACTTGGTGTATGGAAACTAGTATCTGAAGATGTTGATAGTTTTGGACTTGCAAACATTCAGGGGATCACCCTGGTATGAAGTCCCAAATAGACCTCACACCGTTTGGTGTGGGAGTCCCATCTGGCATGATAGCCCACTTTCCATTATCTTAAATGTTTTCCTTAGCTCTTGCTTGTCAGCATAGGAGAGTGGTTTGATTTGTCTTTGAGTCGTGAGGTTTGCGTGCCTTGTGATTGGCAGTGTTACTTGTGTCAAGGTTCTTTCATCGGAGAGAGGACGGGTGGAAGTGAGTCCCAAGTCAGATGGGAGGAAACCCAACACTGTTAAGAACACACAACTCAATAGGACATGCACAAATTTTGGAGGAGGAATCCACACGGATGAAATAGTCACAACACACAAGGGAAAATATCATGTACAACACTTAGCGGGCAATCCACGCAAGTGAGACGGTCGTTATAGCAAGTTTACGTGAAAGGTTTTTTCTGATGTCCGGGAGGTAACCAACACAGGCAGGACAACGTTAAAAACTTATACAACACATTTTCATTAATATATATGTATTAGGACAATTGAATGAATCCAAGTGTTAAACACAGGTTAGAGCAACATGCATTACAAGTGTTCAAGACAAATTTTACAAATAGTTACAACACGTGTGAAAACATGCTAGCCTGTTAGCAGGATTTTGAATTAAGTTCAAGTTCCAAGACACATCGATACACCATACATCACTAACCCCATGGGCGGGGCATTCGAGCCACTACTTACTCCTCAGAAAAGATTATAGACTCTCAAGGCTATGTGGGAGGAACCAAGGTGAAAATTATTTTGCATGTACAAATGAGGGGGTATTTATAGCCAAGGGTGAAACTGACCCTTGTAACTATTTGACTTCCCTCATGACTATTTGACTTCCATGACCTTTCAACTTTACATGACTCTTCATATGACATGTGGGTCTCTTGGACTTCCATGTTACATTACATTGATCGATAGTATGGTCCACAATAGAGATGTGGATGACATGACTCATGACAAGACTCGACATGACAGTGCTAGTGTATTCATGCTGCTACTGGTGTACATGTCAAGCTGCAATGTTGTTGGGTGATGGATGTCCTCATGGTGTGTCACAACTTCACCTCTACATGGCAAGGTGCACGGAGTCTTCGATTGCCATTGGGTTCACTTGATGGTGCATTTTCACATTGCTCCTTGCTTGTATGTTGGCATGCTTGATATGTTTGTCCATTCATGAAAAGTTTATGTTCATCTGTCCATCCATCTGCGAACACATCTTTTCATGATTGTCCATTTGCGAACACATCCCTTTACATTCATCATTTTTTCGTTCGTTTGCGAACATGTCCTTTTGCATGTACTCCCTTTGTTCATTCCATCCGTCATCACAGCATGTTTGTTCGTGTACCTGTATCTGTAGTCACTCATGACGAGACACCATCAAATCCTTAAACCTTATAGTCTACCATCATGCATGATCATTTCAGATGCAGGTGACCAGGAGAGAAGACAAGGTTACGAAACTGTGTGAATAAAGTTTCGAGCAGGGATGGAGGCTCTGAGCACTGCTGGTGAAAATTGTGGAGAAGTCACTCGGAAATGGTGACGGGAAATCGAGATCAACAGTGATTGTCTGGGAGGTCTGTCTTGGCCGGAGGACAAATCTGAGCAATTTTTGGGAGGATCAGTATGGTCTACAAGAAGGCTAGGCAGACAAAATATGCCAATTTATGGAAGGAGTTGGCCATGGGAGCTTGGGAGAAAAAATTGCACAATTACTGGAGGAACTGGTAGCGCGCTGCTAGGATCTTGGCAACAAAGACTGCACAATTCTTGGAGGGAAATTGCAGCAGGTTGCTGGGAGCTTGGTAGAAAAACTACTTAATTCTTAGAGGGCACTAGTAATGGGCTCCTAGTGGGAAAAATTGCGCTGATGCTGGGAGGCTGGCCTATTGATCATCTCTATGTAGTTTCTAAGCTAAGTGGACTGCTGGGTAGTAGAGGGCTTTCTCATGAAATATGTGCAGTTTTTTGGGTGAGAAACCGATCGACTGACTGTTAGGTTGGCTGGGAAAACTATGCAATTTTATGAGGGAGAGAAGGATGGGAATTGGGTGTCTGTCCGGCCTATCTGCGCAATTTTCTCAGTCAACAGAGCGGTCATGGTTTGTAGCCTCTGCGTAATTTTGAGGGGAGTCAGTCCCGGGGTGACTTCCGGGTCAAAATCTCTGGTTGAATAGCATGAGGGTTGATTGATTAGCTTGCGGGCAGCGCAACTTGAAATGTATTGCTGGTACTTCTGCGTTGCTTTGGGTGACAATTGATTGAGTCGATGGTAGGGTGAAGGCCTGGATGTGAGAGGGTGATCTGGTCATCAGAACTTGAGCAAAACGAATAGGTGTGTAAGCGAGTGAAAATGTGCATACACGATCTTGCAAACACACACATACATGAATTGATGATGAGATGACTCAAACCATCTAGACACACATGCTCAACATGATTGACCGACGATGTAGGTTGACGAGTGCGACGTTTGTGATTGATCGTTGGACGACCATGAGGATGATTGCATGACAGTGCATACGACTTCGTGTGTGAGTGTGACTGATCCGAAATGGATACTAAATCAAGAAGAAAATGTATTATAGACTCATGTGCGAGAAAATGCCTATATTACTTAGTGTAACAGATCGAAAAGATTGCAAATAATATAAACAATTAACAGTCTGAAAACATAACAGACACACACATAAACACAACCAAAATAATAAAGGAGTTCACCAGACTTCCTGGCTACGTCTCTTGGTCTAGTTATCAGTGTCGATCTCTATATTATGTCTTCAAGAATAGATTATTACAAGAGTGAGCTAAACATAGTCTCAATACAATAGTGCCATTAAATAGGGATCCACTCGAAAACCTTGAGTTTAAAAGAGTGCACAAACTCTCCTTTGTCCTGTTACTCTATTCCTTTGTTCATTATCTTCTTTGTCTCAATCTGTTTTCTCTCTTACTTGTTTCTATTCCATTATAGGATGGGTTTTTTAAGCTTATTGGTGCTGTTGGTTCAATCCCTTTCTTGGGCTCTCTGGCTCCTGGTGCTGTCCCTTCATCTCCCTGCTGAGCGTTTAAACGATTATTGTAAAACACTTAAGGCACAGGGAAACTGTTTACAAACGGAAGGATATTTGGGTGCGGGTAAAAATCCCTAAAAATACAAATTTCATTTACACAGAGAAATACGCTAAAACAATGGAAAATCTGACCAAAACACCAAAGCCAAACTTCAAACGATATAATGTACACCCTATAATCCTCTTGGGTCCACAAGCTGCATTGGCTACAGGTCATAATCCCTTTGTATTCCACATCGTTGATCTGCCTTCAATCCAACGGTTTGCATCCAACACGAAACATCAAGTAGTCCACTCAATCTCCACCATTGATCCACGATCTCCAATCTAATGGCTGATAGGCATTTCGGGTGGCCTACTTGCACAGGGATTACCTGCTCGAAAAAGCGGTTTTCTCTCTCTTGCAGCATGCTACATGTTGGCCAGTGTATGGAGTCGGGTGGAGCCTCTCCAATACTGTTTACCGCCTAAAGCTTGCTCGAAATACCATTTACCTCGGAACTCAAATAACATAAAGTTGCATTTATAAACCCTTTTAGGTCTATGCATATCACATAGTATTCGGCTTGCAGTAAGTCCTCCCTTTGGCAAATTTGCAATGTGATATGTAATCTCTACTGTTGATCTACATGCTCGATTAATGGTCCACGTTGTGTCGCTGATCGCAGCCACATTTCCCTTAGGGCTGCCTTCGATATACTCCGGTGGCCTCTCCCGATGTGATATCCTGATTTAATCTGGGCCGTTGATCTGTCTGATCCGACGACTCCTATGTAACATTACTTCAACCTCCACTTAGCTCTGTTTTCCACCATTCTTTGTGTTTTTCTTCTACGATATTTTTTTCCAATAGTTAATATATATGAAGACTTAGACTTAGAGGTTTGATACAAGATCCATTTTGGATCACGCCTTCCCACTGAAAAGCTTTTGGAACACCAAAATTTGGTTTTAGGCATTGATCAAGTGAGGATATAGTTCCCTCACTTGTCTAACTTCTATTTTTCATGGTTTTCTTGGTTTTGAACCTTTGAGCCCCACTCTCAGGTACTCAACATCCCCTTGACACGTAGTTATTACCTTCCTATCTAGAACTGTGTCCTCCTATAACCCATTGAGATACTCAGGCAACAAATCCCCAATAGAAGGCAACTGACTTTGCTCTTCAGGATCTTCAATCAATGAAGGTTCATACAATCTCAAGTTTTCTACATTAACGACTGGATAGATCTGCATATAAGCTGGCAAATCAAGGTGAAAAGCATTTTCACCAATTTTATCAAGTATCTTGAAAGGTCCATACCTTATTGGTTTTAGCTTCTTACCTTCACCTTGCATTCAGTCTTTGTTGATGTACAGCCAGACTTGATCACCAACTTGAAAACTATGCTCAACTCAATGCTTGTCATGTCTTCCCTTGTACTTGGGTTGACTTCTTTCCAGTTGTTCCTGTACTGCTTGGTGAATTTCCTAGATTTGTTCAATGAACTTGGTTGCTTTGTCCACATCACTATGTCCATCAACTGTTATGTCTTTACTAAAGACAAAATCCAAGGGAGACTTTGGTATAAAACCGAAACAAGTCTCAAAAGGAGATCTCTGAGTAGAAGAGTGCTTGGCACAGTTGTAAGCATGCTGCACATAACAAAAATGCTCATCACAAAGCTTTGGATGCTTGCTACAATAGCCTCTGAGCAAGTGGATCACTGTCCTGTTGACCACTTCTGTCTGTGGATGAAATGTTGTGCTCTTCTTCAACTTGGTGTCCATCAACTTCCATAAACTTGACCAAAACTTCCCAACAAATCGAGAATCTCGATCAGATATAATAGAAATGGGTAACCCAAAATGAACCCATACATTCTGAAAGAACAACTTGGCTATTTATTCAGCTATAACTTGCTTGTTACATGGTATTAAGATACACATTTTACTGAACCTATCCATGACAACATACAAATAATCATGACCTTTCCTAGATTTTGGCAATCCCCCAACAAAATCCATGGAAACACTTTGCCAAGGACAAGAAGGAATTGGAAGTGGAGTGTACAAGCCTAATTTCCTATTACATGGTTTGCTTGTAGCACACATTGTACATCCTTTGATATATCTAGAAATTGTCTCATGCATTCTTGGCCAATAACAGAACCTTTGCAATTGTGCAATTGTTTTACTTACACCAAAATGACCTGATATGAGAGACGTATGTGCTTCTCGAATTATGTTAACTCTTTCAGTTTGTGGAATGCATAACTTTCCCAAATGATATAAGAGTTGGTTCTTTACATAATAATCCAATTCTTCTACTTGCTTGCCATGACTTAAAGTTGCATATACATCTTTAAAATCTACATCTTGAGCATATTGTTCAATGTAACTTTCATGCATTACTGAGTTATGATTAAGTATAGTAGATGCATTTATGATTGGTCTTGATAACATGTCTGCAACCTTATTGTGTATGCCCTTCTTATATCTGATGACAAGATGAAATTGTTGTAGAAAACCCATCCACCTATAATGTCTTGATTGCTGCAATTTAGTTTGTGAGTGCAAATATTGGAGTGGTTGATGGTCTGTATGTATGATTGTTTCTTTACCCATTATGTAATGTTTCCACTTTTTCACACTTTGTACTAATTTTCACGTAGAATGAGTCGAGGTTGCAGACAAGATTGACCTTCCTAATATCTACAGATATCTAGTGACAAGCAAGCCAATCAAAAACTATCTTTCTCTAAATATGAAATTAAAAACAAAGGCAAACAAGTGTTTTAGGCCTACCCTGGGTCCAATGCAATTTTGTGGAAGCCTCGCTCCCTCGCTCCAAATGAGCTTCCTTGAAGTGTAATTCTGCAAACACAAACAAGCAAACCAAATTAAATAGCACCTGAAAAGCCAATATCAT
>APFE031175925.1:24657-45948 GCA_000404065.3 Pinus taeda
CGAACGGGAAAAATAATCTTAGCTTTCAAGAGTTTATTGAGTTCCGATTTTATTTGACTCTCTAAGTTTGGATGTATTTTCCTCAACTTCTGTTGAACTGATTTCTATTAGGGAAGCATTGGAATGGTATGCTGGATGATGGATGTATCATATGTTTTTAAATCGTCATATTTCCAAGCAAAAACATGTTTATTTTTCCGTAACAGTCTAATGAATGCTTCCTTTTCTTCCACAAGTCCTAATCCTAAATTAATGTTTTGAGGAGTTTGCTCAGTGCCGAGGTTTATCAATTCAAACCTTAAGGTAGAACTTTGGAGCTTTGTATTGGTCACAGGTTTAAACATGTCTTTAATATCATAAAGATCCTCAAGCTTTACCACAGGCTTTGGAATTGAATTTTCCTCGTGTTTACCTCGCATTTGAATATCGTGCTCGTTTTCCTCAATGATTTGATCATCATAGGATTTTTCGGAGGTTAAAAACTGCAAAATGTCTTCATCGTGGTTGAATACTCTCCAATTAGTGACATTGTCATGAATTGATGGCCTAAAAAGAAATTCTACTGAAAATCTATCTGGGCTATAATCTTCAGAAGGTAGGAGCTTGGAAGCGACATTGGCTAGCAAGTCGGCTGCTGAATGTTGAGACCTGGGAATGGAAGAAATATTGAATGCCAAAAAGTGGGAGGTGAGTTCTTGTACCAGCGACTGATAATGTTTGAGATGGTTAGAAAGACAATAAATTGTATTCCTTACCTGCTTAACAATGATCTCAGAATCTCCAAACACTTTCAAATATTGGACCTTGAGGCCAATCGCTTTATATAGTCCTTGGACTAAGGCTTCGTACTCAGCTGTATTATTCGTGTATTCAAACTCTAACCTGCAGGACATCATTGTTTTTTCTCCCTGTGGGCTAACCAAAATACATCCTACTCCTGAGCCCTCACTAGCCTTAGACCCATCGAAATATAAAGACCAAAATAAAGAATTATCTACAACATTATTTACAAAATTCTCATTAACACTAACACATCTAGACCTGTCAGTTTGTGAAAAATTTTCGATTTGTGATGTGAAATTGTTTACTGAGAAAGGAGATGGCTGGGAAATATAATTGCCAAAGAATGATTCATAAGAATAGTTTCCTAAAATATTGTTGTTAAATGCAACTGGTTGATTCTCTTGTTCGAAGTCTGTAACAGTGTGGGTCATGTGTTTCTCCCGATCGATTTTTATTTGATTCGGCTTACCCTTATAGGGAAGCCACATATGGGACCAATCGGTAGAAATATACCCATGGAGATTTTCTGACCAATCCCTGCTTAAAATTAAACCATAGAACTCAAGTATATCGGCGATTAAGATATCAATCCTTTGAACCACTCGTGGATTAGCCAATAACCTGATTGTAACAGAGTTTATTTCCCCTAAAACCTAGACTTTAGTTCTATCTAACTGCACAATGTGAATTGAAGACTTCTGATGTTCTATGTTCAGTTTAGAACAAACTGAAGCTGGCATTATATTGGATGATGCCCCAGAGTCAATTAAGCAGTTATGTAGATTTTGATTGTAGATTTCATATGTTAAGAGGAAAGGAGGAGTATGGGAATTTGATCTATCTCCAATTAGAATTGTATCAGTTGCCTCAACTCTACCAGAAGGTGGTTGTCCTGAATCGCTTGCAGCTTTAGCACTGGGAAGAGGCGAAGAAGGAACTGCATTAAGCTCTTTGAGAAGCAATTTTTGTTGATGTTTTAATTCACTGAGTTCAAACATGGTGATGTTTGCCTTAGTCCTTTTCATATCATCAACAATATTATAGTCCATTGAATCGGATACTACCAACGTCTTAGATGATGTAGGTATATTGGAGGATGACGGTTGATTTTGAGATACTGTTGCCGGTGGCTTCCTTGTGGGTACCTTTTCCTTTGTAGTATTGGTACCTGCACTCCTTTTCTTTGAATTAGCCTGAACAGGTTCAGGAGTACTTTTACTCCTGGTAGTCACGGGAAAGGCTTCTTGTTCGGCTTCAGTATCGGAGTTAGGTAGTAGAAAGTCCCACATTCCATGGCATTCAACGACTTCCTCTTCTTCTAATTCATCGAATGGTGTAATTGTTTCTTATTCTTCTTCTTCCCCAGGATCTGAATCTGCGTAGGATATGACATTTGGAGGCTTGGACTCAGGCTTCTTAAAATTCCTGTAAGGTTTCTTTGTTGAGGACTCTGCTACTTGCTTCTTAATCTCAACCATTTCATTTGACATGGTTTTGAGGACTTTTTGAAGGCCCTTGATATCGTATGGATCTTTGGTGATTTTCTTCTTTGAATCATCCTTGAAAGACACTTTTTTGGATTTGTGTTCCTCTAGAGCAGCTTTCTTTTCCAAAGCGATTACACATTTTTTGACAGCGAGGGCTTTTTTCATGTTTGCAGCCAATGTAGCTTTTTTAGCCCTATCTACAAAAATGGCTATATTTGAGGGTAAGGCTGTAATGTACCATTCGCTTCTTATTTGTTCACTTGGTTTATCATCGGTAGGGATTTTGTTCAAGAGTTTGTTAAATCGGGAGTTAAACTCCTTAATTGGTTCTCTTGACTCGATCCTTAGATTGGAAAGGTCATTGATGAGTGTAGCCAAGGATCTATCATCGCCGTATTTGGTAAGAAACTGTTCCTGAAAGACATTCCAACTGGTGATGGATTTAGAGGGCAAGGAAAAATACCAAGACCCTGCTGATCCTTGTAATGTGTAGCGGAACAATCTAATTACAACATCTTCTTCTAATACTCCCTTCAAATTAACTGACAACATGAAATTATTTATGTGTTCCTCAGCTAATGTTCCAGCATCTGGATTGAACTTTGGTAACCATTTCTCAGGATAATCGGGTAACGGATGTAAAGGCGCAGGCATAGTGACTGCACCAGGACTTCTCCATGGTGTTTGAGCCATTTTGGGAGTACCAATGATTGCCTGTGGTGTTCCAGGTGATTGAGGAGGAGGTGGAAATGAAGACTGAAAGGATTGTGATGTTGGAGTTGAAGTCCCTTGGTGAACAATAATATGTAATGTTGAAGTGGGTGTTTGACTTCGCACAGGTGATGATGAGATGGAAGATGATGGAGAAAAGGTTTCACTACCAGAACCTTCAATGTTCTTTTTAATCCTCTTCCTTTGGGGTAAAGGCAACTCAGGTGGTTCAATGCCGAGTTTTTCGCTTTGAAGTCTGGTAAGATGATGAGGTAAGTGGAATTGCGAAGTCTGACTGCCTTGTGATACTTCAGATCTAGGAGGTGAAATCGAGAAGCCTTGAAGTTTCTGGATGATAGACTGAACTTCAGGGGACTCCGGGCTTAAATGCTCTGAAGTATAATGAGGTTGAGAAGTAGTAGTTGATCCTTCCTCTTCTCGTCTGGATACTGATATTTCAGAGTGCAAATGAGAGGTCCAAGGAGAGGTGGAGGGTGATTTACTCTTTGAATGGTCTGTAGGTTTTAACTTACTTGCCATTCATAGTGGATGGCCCTCCTTCTAGTGCCAAAAATGTTGATGCCCCGAAAATCATTGTATCAACATTGGGGGATAACAACCCGGTCCGGACCTTAATACAACTCCTTTTCCGTTTGGGATGGTGGCTCCGACTGGATATAATGGGACCAGTTTCCCAATAATGAATAAAAGGGGTGGATGAGCGATTGATTATCTAATCTAATGATAGGCGAATAACTTAATCTATCAGCAAAGATAAAAGAAATATTGCTAATCCCGAGAACTATTATTCTTTGGAAATGTAGCGTTTGATGATCTTTGTCTATTGACAGGCATATAGATGACTCTATCAAATAAACATAGATATTTATTCATTCAAAGATTACTTTATTCAAATAGTTAAACAAAGTGATTAATACAATATTGCTACACTTATCATTTATATCATCGATACATGCATGATTAGAAGAAAAACACACTGTAAACATCCAATAGTGGAATGAATAAAGAATGCTGTTAAAACACATATATATATCTGATAATAGCAAGAGCGATCAAATGACAATTCATATAAAAAGAATGAGTTCGGACATAGATAATAGTACCATATGAGCTGCTAATCACTCCCAATATCAATCGCTATTTGAGATTCTTCTTTCAATGCAGAAATGCTTTCAAACAAAGACAGTAGTGCACATTTGCATAAAAGCTTCTTTGTCAAAATCAGAATGATTGGTCTAGTTTTATAAAAGAATATCCCTGAAGTACAATAGTGCAACTTCAGGTTTTAAGTCATATACAAAACTTTACGACCCTTTCTAAATACATGAAAGGGTTTATAAATACTAAACTAAGCTAAATATCTATGAAACTGAAATCCTACTTAATTGGTATCAATTGATTTTAAATATCTCCTTCACAGCAATCTGGCAGTCGGCGGCATGAATCATCGTTCAGGTTGTTTGCCTTTAAACCTGAGCTGACTTATCGCAAGCATTGGCTCCACTTCGGGTGGTCTGTTGAGGTGAGAATTGAGTTAGGCGGCATAGGTGGCATCCTGAATATCGGGAATGATATACCCGATTGCATTTGTAAGGCATTTGAGGGCGGTTCTCTGGCTGTGCGGTTTGACTAAAAAGGACCAATAGGCGTCCCATGTCAAACTGTTAATTCCTGCGATTAATCTTCCATTTTTCTCTAGTTCTGGATAACATGACTGCTCCAATGTTTTAGTTGCTGTCAATTTACCTGGAGTACATTGAGAGATCATGTTAGACAAGTAAAGAGTATTATTAACCAATTCAACCAAATTACTAGTGGTTTATTTGCATCTTGAAATTGCTCTTTCTGCCTTCATTAATTGAGACTGCCATTATGTAAATAATATCTCTTTATGAGATTCTAAAATCTTTGGTAAATTAGCCGCCTATCCCTAATCGGTATCTTGCCATTCAAGAAAATTGGTTAATGTTTCATCGGCTTGATCCAAGTCTGTTCTAGCTTTTTCCGATTTCTCACTTATTGATGTCGTTAAATCGCATAATGGTTCCGCCTGGGCGATTTGTTGACATAAAAGCTTTATCTGATTTATCAATCCCTTGTTTATCTGTAATGCCTCTACTTTGAATTCATCTATCTGTGGAAGTTTCTTTGTTTTCTCTAGTTGGGCTGATAGTTGAGCAATCTGCTCATCTTTTGACTTCAGCATTTGTTCATTCGATGCTTTTAGTTGCGCCAATGCCTCAGATAGCTCTTTTTGCTTTTGAACTGCGCTGTCATCAATCCTCTGTTTCTCTTCCTGCAATTGTTTAGTCAATTGGTTATTTATTTGTTGTTGTATTACCAATTGCTGTTCTGCCTGCTCCGCCTTTTGCTGTGCTTCTGATAGTTGCGCTTGCAGTGAAAATATCTCCTGGTCTTTTGTTTTCAATAAACTGCTTACCTTTGATGCCTTGTCTATTGTCGCCGCCGAATAGGATCCAGCATATTGTGATAGTTTTGTTAGATCATCAGAGGGGTCAAATTCCTCTTTCCAAAGCACATTGCCTGTCACTGTTTTTCTGGGAATAGGGAAGTTTGATCAGTCCTTCTCCTCTTCCTCTGTCATTTCACCACAACTTTGTGTCTTGGGCTATAGAATACATCTAAGGGAGGAATTTCTTCTATCTGCAAAATAACCTGGTCGTAGGGATCCTTTGGGATTATCTCTACTTCTTTTGGACTGGGTAGGACGTTGGTTTCACCTGAAACCTGTTTTGAAGTTTCCTCTTGTGTATTAACCTCTTTTGATGTCTCGTCATCTTTAGAGCACTCGAGATTACCGATAATTGAATTGAATTGCTGCCATTCCTGGAGCATATTCGGGTCAATTTGAGTATTTTCATTCATATTTATGCTGCTCCGTTCCTGCTCTTTCGCCTGGGTTTCCTCTTGTCTTTTCATATGCACTTCTTCCTGTTGTTTTGATGTAACAGGAGGTTCCTTAATAAGTCGCTGCTCAGGCTCGCTTGATTCTGTTGTTGGGGTTGTTGCTAACAGATCTAGAGGCAGAGTTTGCAACCTTTGTTCTCTAATTCTGTTGAATTCAACTAATCCTTCATCTTTGTATTCGATTATAGCCAGCGATTTAACTTGGTACATTGACTCGGCTGATGAGAATAGGTCATCAAACTTATCTTCTTTATGTTCAAACTTGGTCAATTTGGCCTGTTCAAGTGCATTATAGGCGATTTTGCGTGGATCGAATCGCCTACTAGGGAGAGTTGCTAGAGTTAATGACTTTATTTTTTCAGATTCTTTCTCTGCATGTTTGAAATCATGTAGAGTGTAGATACCACATCTCAGGGGAAAAGAGGGCCAGACCTGCTTCTTATTTTTCTTTAGAGTTTGTGTAACTTCTTCGGAAGTTATCTGATAGGCTATCTCCCTGGGCAGCAGTTTATCAGGTATGTACAAAGGAAGGACGTGAGGTTTGGCTTGACTGCCGAAAATTCTTATATAAGTAAACTTTTCCTCTCTGAACCAACTTCCTATTGATGTCAAATCAATCCCTGCTTGGTAGGAAATCTTAGGGGCAGGCATATTAAAGATAGAATGATGAATGGGTAACATAAATCCATTGCAGATTTGGTATAAATGGTGCTTATAGTAAGTTTTCCACAACTTCTGATGGTATATGTTAATGGGCGTGGGGTCTTGCGAAGTCCACCTCCATCCGAGCACAGGAACAAAACACAGGATGTCTAGCATATAAGCACTATAGTAGAATGGGGGAATAAGCCTTTCAGTGATGCGGGATTTGGTTCTAAAATCAAGAACTGTGGTTGCTAGCTTATCAGACAGTATAGTTGCCCAATCCATTATTTCACCATTACATGCCGCTTCCATCAAGGGAACCATTTCCATAGTAAAATTAGCGGAATCATGTAACCCCCACAACCTACACATCATTATCCCATCATAGCAATAAGGAGAGCATATAGAATCAACCGAGTACTTACCCGAAGATTCATGCTTGTGTTTTGCCGGATTTTGCCTCCATTCCCCAATGGGTTCGGATTCAGTGTCGTTCTCATCTTGGAATTTCTCCAGAAATTCCGTGTTGTACTTCTTCTCTGGCACAGGCAAATGATACATTTGCCTCAAATCATCAGATTGAAATGAACCGAAGATTCTCCCATCTCTGGTGCTGAAGGTTCTGTCTGTGATTGGGATTTCCTGAATTGCCCATCTCACTACATCCGTATATGGGAGAATTTGTTCCCGAGCCGCTATCCGATGAAGGAAAGAGTTGGCTAAGTCCTTTAGAGTAGCATCAGATTTTTGAGTGCTATCTACTGAGGCTCGTACTACTGTCTTCTGTGGTTCTTCGGCTTCAATCAAATTATAGGTACTTTGCCAAGTAGTTTTGCCGAGTCCTAGACATGTAGTATCTGATATCAATCCTTTCTTTTTAGTTCCTGGATCAGCGATGAGTTGTCCTGTCGTCGGCGAAGCGGAAGAAATTGTAGTTTTCTTAGACTTCTTCCCCATTCTGCTTGAATTCATTACTTCAGAAGAGTTCTGCACAGGAGTGAAAATGAACGTAATACAGAAAATTGATAGCGCAAAACCGAATATGAGCGATATATATTGATCAATGCATGACGAATGATTAACTTAAGGTGGCCATGGATACAATCTATGAAAAGATTTTTAGGCTTACTGTTTCATTAAATGGCCGTTAAAACCTGTCAATCCTTTAAATGCCCATCATATCGATTATTGGCCGAATGATTTATTGAAGCGTGCCTTGGATGTTTTGGCGGTTGAGCGCAGATGAATGATTGTTTGGGATTTCTTTGAAATTCGCGCTTTTGGCTTTATCGCAATCGGGCGTCGGGGAAATCTTAAATCGTTACATTGGTTCCATTTGGAATCCTCGATCGCCGATAGCGATATCGCATCGCATTGGGAGTATTAACTGGGCGCTTTAAAAGCATGCATGTTAAATCGCCAATCGCCGATAGCGATATCGCATCGCATCAGAGCGAAAAGGAATTTTATTGTGCCAACTTATTATTGCCGATATCTGATATCCTATTGCGAGTTGTCGCGTCAGAGAAAACCAATGGGTCTTTAAGTTATGCCTCCTTTGTCATTGCGATATGCGATCTTGCGATCGCTTTATCGCAATGATAAAAGATTAATCATATATATATTATATATAAGACCTTTAATCGGTTTATCAAAAAGGTTTAGCAATGTTTTTATTTTGTTTTCGGACCTTTTTGAGTAACACTAAGTTGATACCAATTAAAATCAAAAGGGACCCATTTCACATTATAGTTTTGAGAATAATAATGATATGAAATGGGGGATTGTTGTAGGGCACAACATGGCCCAATCTATTCCTAGTAGCCCGAGATAGGGATTGTTGTCATCAACAATCTCTATTACTTCGAAATCTACAAGCGCGCTCGCACCTTCGATATCTACCGTTATTCCCTGCAATCTTCCCATAGGTAGGATCTTTTGCTGGTTCGCCATTTGTAATTGAATAGGAGATCATTGTAGCGTAGGCCTGCCCATGCGCTCCCACGTCTGCTTTGGTAGGACGTTCGCATCTGATCCTAGATCCAAAATCACCTGATCCATTTCATATTCCCTGATTTGCGTGGTTAATCTCATCTCTCTTCTTGTTCGCGTTGTGTGCTTCCTGAGCTTCCAGACTACACACGGTTCTCTTGGCGTGGTTCCAGCACATCTAGTGGTGAGTTCTTGCAGCCCCCTCACAGCTTTGTTGTCATGCAACAACGTCATGCATGTCTCCAAAAATGTAGCGAGCATTAATGGGTCCAGTTTGCCTTTAGTTCCTGAAGTGGAGGCATCCGTGAAGCTCTTCTTAGCTTCCATGAATGTCTCCTTAGCGCGCTCTAAATCAAATTTTGGTTCCTTTGTTGGAGCCTTGTGAACCTAGGCACTCTCTTCGAGTTGCTTGCCTTTGTCCTCTCCTATTGTGATACCACTTTAGACCACGATATTTATGTTCGGGTCTTCCTCGTGCGACTCAGACCTCATCATTTGAAGGTTTTGAGTTGGGGGTGGTTGGAGTGCTCCTTTATTACGCAACCTCGCTATCAGCGTGGGACAGTCCTCCGTCTCATGATCAAACTGGGTACAATATAAACATGATGGTCTCGTCGTATTTGTACAATTGCGGGCATAGTGCTGCGGTCCTCTGCAATTGTAACATATCAGTTGTCCGCAACCTCTTCCTGGTCCCATTCCACCTCGACCTCGTCCGTGCCCCTGAAATCCAGTGCACATCATCCTTGCATTTTGATCGAGGGCCCGTGTTTCGGTCTGAACTCTGTAGGTAGGAGTCTGATCCATCATCAGTTCATAACTTCTACAGGTGCGCTCATTGTGCCCTACTGACCTGCAAAACTTATTGAACAACTACTGGGAATTCTGTGTATACTTCTGTAATAGATGGCAGTTATATGTAGCATGTTTCCCTCCTATCTGATAAATCACGCACCATAATGCAGGCGTCGCGCTCGGTCCTGCTTGTGCCTCTGGTCTCAATGGCATTGATCCTCCTCCCGCCAGGTAGGTCATGAAGATTGGACAATGGTCCTTGTCATGTCCCTGGCCTTTGCACTTTACGCACCATACCTCCTCACGCGCTTCTGGACGAGCTGTCTTGTCTTGTTTCAAACTTTGTATCTCAAGACACAAGTTTTTCAACTTCGCGTGGATCTGTTGAACTCCTAGGTTAGGATCTTGTATTGGGGTCTTGTGCAGTCTCATTGCGATCTCCAAGGCCTCAGCCTGAGTGGTTAGCTTCTGTTGTCACAACGCGTTCCTTACATGCAACGTTAGTGATGCTACAAACCATGTGTGGTATTGCCCATCCGTCAAGTGTCATATTGGCTTCATGAATTGTACACTTCAATCTCTGATCTAGCTCCTAGGGGGTCTTGCCTGGAAGCATCATGGTTTCCTTAAATCCAATGATCAATTGTGTCTCTGATTTTGGCCTGCTAAATTCCTTGTTTAGTGCAGCTTGGATATCTGCGATCCCTGCGTTCAGAGTATCATTGGAATGCTTAATGTACCAAGTTAGTGCGCGATCCTGCAAAGCGTTGACCAACATTTTCTTTATATTGTTATCCGTGATTCCCTACGCTTCCCATACAGCCCTTACCATGAACCAAAATTGGTTCGAATCTTCATTCTCTACTCCTTTGAACACCGACAATGTTATCGCGCTTGCCTTATTGAACTATGGTGGTGGCGGAGGTGGTGTGGGCGAAGATGGTGAAAATGGTGGTGGTGTAGGTGGGGGTGGTATGCGCAGAATTCGTTGCTTTATCAAACTGATCACACTTCTTGGTGAAACCTTCGCGAGCTCTTCCTTGCTTTTTCGTGGAGGTGAAATCAAGGGGTTAGTTTCTAGTTCTGCGCTACCTTCGTTCTGTAGATCCTCCCATTTCGTGTAGCCCCGAACATCAATTTATTCGCATAACCCGCTTTTCACACAGTAGAATTTTAATCGAAGTGTTCAAAGATTTAACGTACTTACCTTGCGATCCTTTGAGGAAGCGTCGTTCCGCCTTGCTATAGCTGATTGAAGTATCTACCGTGAACTCGATGATAAATCCTCCTATAATTCGATCGAGTCAATGATCCACAACGCGCGCGATCTTATCTTTCGATGCTTCCAGTCTCCACACCAATTCTGGAGTCCACACAATAGGTTTGTCGAGCCTACACCTTCCTTGATTGTCTGCTAGCTTCGCGATCCACTCGTACAACCCAAAGGGGAATGATGCAAAGAAAATTTTGTGGATTTTTGTATATAAGTAGCAATCTAACCACTCTTCCTTTGATAATCGCGGATTCCTATTTTCCTGCACTGTGAACTCGTGAATCTTTTTGTCCAACCACTCTTCAATTCCTTTCTTTATCGGATTCCAGTGATACGACATCAGACATCTCTATATAGATCCTGGTCTCGACAACGGAACCATTTGTTGGCTTATTGGGGCCTGACACAGGTTCAGAGTTAAGTTAGCCAAACAAATCCCGATACTACTGGCCCTTACGGCAACAATCCGTGGAGCGCGAACTGAGGTCTCAACCGAAGTAGTATAGGAGGGTGCTAGAACCAAGTTTCTACACCTTGGAGATCTTTGAGGAGTTCAACTAATTCACGGTTTGA
This sequence comes from Pinus taeda, assembly GCA_000404065.3. NCBI lineage: Eukaryota > Viridiplantae > Streptophyta > Pinopsida > Pinales > Pinaceae > Pinus > Pinus taeda. The sequence continues at coordinate 35,866 of APFE031175925.1, forward strand.
CCCTACGCGCAAGTTGCTTCGCGCACTTTTCCGTACCTCGCAGCCTGATACACTGCCTTCGCTTAACCCTACCCGGGGGCTGAACGTCGCGCTCTGCGTTATTCCCCAAGATTTTACTGGTATTCCAATGTTAGTTGATTATCTGAGGCTACTTGCGTGCTTTAAGTTATAGTTAACAACATAAACCATTCATACAGGTGCACATAGTAAATAAACAATATCTTTTCAAATTATATCAAACATGCATTAACCCAAAAACAGATACACAGAATTATGACAAAACTTCTCTTTATTAATTCCTTCCTTAGTTACAGACTCGCCTCACCCTGCGCACTAAGTTGCAGGGGTCTGCGCACTCAGCTGCAGACTATTAGGCCTCTGCACACTCAGCTGCAGAGCCTTCTCCTACTCTATGACCTAAAGGCACACTTCAACTTACGACTCCGTCACTTAGACTCTTTTCTACTTCCCCCCCTCCTCTACTTAGAGCCTCGCTCTATTTATACAATCCCATGGTCCGCGGACCATGGGTAGGTCTATCTAGCCGACATTACATTACAAAACTAGGGCGGACAACCTTATGACTCTATCATATTTTCGCGCCTCGTGCCTGCAATTCACGGAGCTTTACAATAAGATTCAGTCAAAACTTGGGCTTTTAGCCCCAAAACATGCCTTGGGGGGATTCCATGCCCAACATGTAAATGAAATAATTAAATTTGAGAAAACAACACTGTAAAAACTAAATCTTTGAAAAAAAAGAAAAGAATGAGAAGTCATTTTTTTTACATCACTCTTCGCTACTATATATCAGCTCACAATATTAATAACAAATTTTACCAAACTAGACATTTACATATATACATGTGTATGTAAAGCACACCAACATAACTTCATTTTAATTTAAAATATCTTTTTCGTCGCAAAATAAAAAAATGCATTCAATTAGCAAGGAAGCAATTTTGGTGTTCATTGGACTTCAAGAGAAAAAAAGTAAATCTACAAAAGAATTCAAATATTCAAATATCTCAACATTTCTTATTACATAGGTAACACAACATAAACTAGCAATTACACCGAGAGGTGCAAAGGAATGCCGAAAGGAGGAGCCGAAAATGTGGAAGGAAACTATCTCCTTGTGCTACATATCAGGGTACATCATCAATGTCACCTTATGGGGTGCACAATGCCACACTGAAGGATAACAATTTTCTAACCTCCACACCTCAGGAACCACTCTAGTCCTTGCAATCAAAAGTGGTAGTGTGAATGAATGTAATCTCTACTTGAGTCTTACTTTTCTATAGCATCCATGGATGCTATAAATGATAGCACGTCCAACAAAATTCCATGGATTATGGGCATCAAAAGGTGGTTTTCCATCTGTATGTTATGAGACCAAGTTATGAAACTGGATAAATAAACAAGGATAACGACTTTTTTCTATCCTTTTAAAGATAGAATAAAGTTTGATAATCAATCTGACTATTGTGACAATGCTCTGGGCCAAGTTATCTCTTAATGGGCCTAATTTGATTCTTTCCCCAAAGATTGGAGTCAAACTTAAGTCAACTTAGCCCTGTAGGAGTTTAATAAAGAGGCAATTAAGAGACTAGTATAGAGGCAGTGGGAGAAATCCCTGAACTCCAACCCAAAACAAAGGGGAGCTAAAAATATATACTTTCAAGTTTCAACCATTTTAGCATAACATAGCACCAATAGTATCAGGAGAAGAGTGGCTCACTTGCTCAAATTTGGTTTTCGCCAATCTTTTTTTCCATCTCATTAAATATCAAAGTGAAATGTTTGCGATGTGAATACGGTACAGTTTCCAAGTTTGAGAAATAAATAGTAAGAACTAGACCTAAGTTGATAACTACAATAACCAAAAGTTGTCATGGATTGTCAATCCATCGTCATGACCCTCTTGGTCTAAAGTGTTGTACAATTTATCTATCCACATAGTAGAATCGCGTTCCCTACCCTATACTTCGAGTCCAATATGGCCCAAAGCAGTGATTGAGAGCTCTCCTTCCTTGAATCCTAATCGACAAAAGAGAAGGCTTACTGAATTTATCCACCTCATGCTACAAGGTACTTGAGGGATGTTTTCAATGCTTCCAACATTTCCCTGCAGTAGAGCTTTCACCTTTATTTACATTGCTAGAATACTTGCGACCTAGAGCTTTTACATATTCCAAGGGCCTTTGAAAATCTTTGTGTGTTATACAATCACCACCCTTTGATGACTTAATTGCATAGCCATGAGTGACTATGTCATTCAAACCGAGAAGTGAGCGACAAATGGTTGAAACCCTCTTGTACACTAAGTCAATAGCCCATTTCAAATTTGTGGGAGTCTAATCCACAATCATGGTGAGAGAAATATCATGCTACGTAGCAAACAATCAGCCTAATATCTACACTGGGATTCTATATTTTTGAAATGTGACTCAAAATTAAACCCTAAAATCAGCTACGGTCTCTACCAGTGACCATGTGTTGAAATTGATTTTAAGATTCCACATTTCCGAGAATGGTTGAAATCTTCATGAGTACGATTAAATGATACATGAGTTCACAATAGTAAAGACTCTTACGTGTTGAATACAGATAACAACTCTGAGAGTGCAACTTCCTCTTCATTGAATAATCCTCATGTCTCTAAATTCTCAATTCAGTGATTCAATTCGTATTGGCGATGGATGTGAAGAAGAGGAGGCTCAATCGCATCATTTGGTAGTCAAAATTTTGGTGGTTGTCCTCCTTTCAGTTCATACGTGGCAATTCACAAATTTTCCTTGTTGTCAAACATGGTTGTCGAGCCAATTCATTCCATTAATTTACATATCGGAAGACACTTGCGCTACATTAGTCACTTAATGAATTCCTTACTTCTACTCTATTGAATGTACTTATTGCTCTCTTGAGTTTATACGTGCTCATTCTTCGATTTCCTTGCCGCGTTTGCCTTGTTATGTGTTGAATTGTTAGGCCCATGCAATACTTTGAGATTTTCTTATGATTGAATCATATGAATCACATCCATGGCCTCCACACCTGCCAATGAATTCTCTCGAGAAAGGAGTTGATATCGCCACCGAGGAAGTTGTTACGGCGGACCCTGAAACAAATGTTGAGGAGCCCAAGGCCACTAAGAAGGCAAAGGCTCCCAAGGGGTCCAACAGAAAAGAACAGGTGGTGATTTATGGTGCAGAAACAAGGAAAAAGTAATGATGAATTCAGTGGTTGCATTGTCTAGATCAGTGTTGGGAAGCATTTGTCCTTCCACATCCCTTCTGCAACAATCTTCATGGAATTGTTGGAACTTGTTGGAATAAGCAAAAGGCGCAAAGGCATTCGAAGAATTTTTTTGGACTTTATATCACTCGAACCTATGAGCCAATGGTTTTATATGTTTTATATATGGAGTAAACGAGACTTGAAGAACGTTGTACTCGAAGGATGTTAGGTATTGAGGCTATGAGGAAGTAAAAGAGAGAGTTATAGCAAGGGTTAGGGTTTGAAAACACGCAAGGAGGTGTTGATGTATCACAGGGATAGGGTTAAATGATAAGATTGTGGGGTAGGTATTGGGATGGCGGCACATAAAGAGTGTATTAGGTGTAGATTGGGCCGTTGGAGTGTCGGGAGGGAGGATGTGTAAGGAGAGACATTTATGTAGGCTTATTAGTTTAATTGCACCCAGACGAGAAGGAGGAACAACAACAGAGGTTAATTTATAGGCTTTATCATCTTTAAAGAGTGTATAGGTCTTACGATGGGCATCATATAAAGCACTACATTGTTGTTGGTATGGAAAACTCAATAGCATATCAAAACAGATTAGGGGAGAGAAATTGCATTCTTAGGTATCTTTAAAAGGGCCAATGGCAAACATTATTGCACAATTTTTATTAACCAGCGACGAGGGCCACTCTACTGGACCCAAACGAGATGATATGAAGGTGGATGGGGTGTGGTGGCTAGTTGCTTATGGTGCACACAATAACGAGTAATAAAGTGATTTTGGATTTCATTGTTGGGTGGCCAATTGATCTTTAATTTGACAGTTATTAGCAAAATAAGATCTGAAGAATGGGAGGTATTGTCCTTGGTCATTAAGAGTAAGGATAAGGATGGATCTGTAGTTGTAGGGTTAGGTAGAGGGATAGCTTTAGGATTTGGTTGATGAAGAGGAAGTCACCTTGCTCGACCTTCCACCTTCTTTCAAACAACCTCAAATTTAGCAGTATTTTAACTTACGTCATAAGACTCGACCCTCTTTTAGATATAGCATGAGGACTCAACAACCTGTCGAAATGAAACATTTGAATGATAGGTCAAAAGAGGATCAAACTGTAACTAGTAAATCTCCATCTTGATCTGTTGTAGATTTAACCCCTATTACTAAAGTAGTTGGTTAGCCCCTTGTCTATGCTCCTACCAAGTGTGGAAAAAACATCCAACAAAATCAACTCACTCTCGAACATACACTGAATCTCGACATCAATGGCTGATCGTGTTATGCTCTTAACCTGCAAATGATACCCAAATACATAATATGCGAAGAAAAGAGACCCAGAATACAAAATATGCGAAGAAAAGATACCCAGAACACAGAATAGCAATGAATTTATTATTCAGAGAGTAATGTTCACTTGCCTCTTCGAGGGGGAAACCTCCAATAGAGCAGAGATCGATTACAAAATAAGACACGATGCTCCTCTCAGGGAGTTTCTATCCTTTATATATGACTCCTACGTGCAATACCACGGGCCAATACCGTGTACTATTAATACCATCTATCTAATACTACGGCCCATTTGCAACTAACTGTGGTTCCGTTATTAATTGCGGATTAACCACTTACAATTATTAATATGGGCTTTATTGACTCTTGACTATGACGTGGTCCCATTACATAGATAAGGGGGTTAGGGTGGGACCCTAACATGCCCACCCCCTTAAGACTAACCTTGTCCTCAAGGCTGAAGCTGCGGAAACTGCTGCAGAATAGTGGCTGGTTTCCAAGTTGCATCTTCTGGAGAGGTGTCTTTCCATTTGATGAGGACTTCCTTAATCATGCGGCCACGCAGTTGCTTGACTCGTGTGTCGAGGACTTGTTCCGGTTGAAGCCAGATGGATCCTTCTTCGTCCAATTCCGGGAGACTAGTCTGAATTCTGCAATTGTTCCCAATCACTTTCTTGAGGCATGAGACATGAAAAGCTGGATGGATTTTTGCAGTAGGTGGCAAGGCCAACTTGTAGGCCACTTCTCCAATGCGTTGAAGTACTTGATAAGGTCCGTACAATTTGGGAGAGAGTTTCTGACATCCCTTGTCTTTGAGTGATGTTTGCTTGTATGGTTGGAGCCGTAAAAAGACCTGATCCCCTTCTTGAAAGTGGTGCTCAGAGCGATGCTGGTCTACCTGTTGCTTCATGCGGTTCTGAGCTTGATGAAGATTTTCTCTAAGATGGGCGAGCATAGTTGCGTGGTGTTGTAGGAGTTGATCCACGGCTTGGACTTTTGAGCATCCCTTGAGATATGAAGTAGGTGAGGGTGGAAGTTGACCATAGACTGCTTCATAGGGGGTCATTTTGGTGGTGGCATGATAGTTGGTGTTATACCACCATTCTGCCAGAGGAAGTCATTGTACCCAAAGGTGTTGTTTTTCTGAAGTAAAACACCTAAGGTAGGTTTCTAGACATTTGTTGACGGCTTCAGTTTGACCATCTGTTTCCAGATGGTAGGAAGTACTGAGTTTTAGTTGAGTGCCTTGGATTCTGAAGAGTTCCTGCCAAAAATTGCTGGTGAAGATCGGGTCGCGGTTGGACACAATAGAAATAGGCATGCCATGTAATTTGAAGATCTGATCCATGAAAGTTTGAGCAACCAAGGTTGGTGTAAACGTGTGGGGAAGAGCACAGAAATGAGCATACTTCGACAATCGGTCCACAACCACCATGATGAATGACTTGTTCCCTGATTTTGGAAGACCTGTAATGAAATCCATAGAAACTTCCGTCCAAATTGATGCCGGAATGGGAAATGGTTGTAATGTGCCAGGTGTGTTGACGGTTTCCCCTTTGTGGCGTTGATAGACATCGCATTTGGTTATGAAGGTAAGGATGTCCTTTTTCATGCCTGTCCAGAAAAATGATCTTCTGGTGCGAGCATACGTCTTCTGAAAGCTCAAATGTCCTGCAATGGGAGATGAGTGCATCTCTGCCAAAATGCGACTTTTGAAGGTGGATGCTGGTGATATTACGACTCTGTCCTTGTAGCGAAGAATATCATCCTGCCACGAGTAGCCCTTGGTGGAATTTGGATCTTCCTACAATTGAGAAATGAGTTGGGAAAGCCCTGGGTGTGAAAACCATTCTCTGCGAGCTTCTTCAATCCATTCTGGAATGGGGAGAGAAATAGATAGCAGGGTACTTTCCTCCTCAAATTGGCGAGATAATGCATCTGCTACACTATTCTCTTTCCCTTTCTTGTAAATGATCTCATAATCATATCCCAGCATTTTGGCTAGCCATTTATTTTGTTGTGGGGAGGATAGGCGTTGCTCCAAAAAATATTTAGACTGTGATGATCTGTGCGGATTTGGAAACGTTGCCCCAACAAGGTCGCCAGGTTTCGACTGCATGTAAGATGGCCATCATTTCCTTCTCGTAGGTAGATTGGCCCGGATTCCTCCCACTGAGTTGTTGGCTTGTGAAGGCCAACAGTCGCCCTTCCTGCATTAAGACCGCCCCAATACCTGTACCCGAAGCATCACATTTGATGACAAAAGATTTGGTGAAGTCAGGTAGTGCTAAAACTGGAGTGGAACACATGACATTTTTTAGAGATGTAAAGGCCTGTTGTGCTTCCTCATTCCAGAAGAATGAATTTTTCTTTAGGAGTTGGGTGAGGGGCTTCGCTATGCGGCCATAGTTGCAGAAAAATTTACGATAATAGCCTGTGAGACCCAAAAATCCTCGCAAGCTCTTCAAGGTCTTAGGTTGAGGCCATTCCTACATTGCTTGGATCTTTTTGGGGTCCACCTGGACACCTTCATGCCCCACAATGTGGCCCAAATACTCTACTTCTGCCATGCCAAATGAACACTTGGACATCTTGACAAATAATTTATGCTTGCGGAGCAGTTGCAAGAGTAGATCTACATGCTGAAGATGTGCGGCCCAAGTGCAACTATAGATGAGGATGTCATCGAAGAAGACAAGGACAAATTTCCTGAGACATGATTTGAGCATGTGGTTCATAAGGCTCTGAAAAGTAGAGGGGGCATTACAAAGACCAAATAGCATGACCGGGAATTCATAATGGCCTTCATGAGTTCTGAAAGCAGTCTTGGGGATGTCAACTTCCTTCATGTGAATTTGATGGTAGCCTGAGCGAAGATCTAGCTTCATGAAAAATTGAGCCCCATTGAGTTCATCCAGCAAATCATCAACCACCGATATGGGAAATTTATCTTTGACTGTCAACTTATTGAGGGCCCTGAAGTCAGGACACATCCTCCACTCCCCATCTTTCTTGAGCACCATGACCACTGGGGATGAATAAGGACTAATGCTGGGACGAATGACACCAGCTTCCAAAAGTTCCTTGATGATTTTTTCTATTTCATTCTTTTGGGTGAACAGATATCTGTATGGGCACACATTTGGGGGTTGGGCCCCTGGAACCAAGGTGATGCTATGATCATGTTCCCCTCATGAGGGTGGAAGCCCTTGAGGCTTGTCAAAGGCCGGCAGATGGTTATTTAAAATATGTTGCATCTCAGGATGAATTGGCGACGACTTGGTTTCGACTACCTGGATGGCATTAAATTGAGCTACAACTCCATGATTTCCCTTTTTTAACAATTTTTCCATCCTATGCGAGCTGATGATAGAGGGGGCTCCCGCCTGGAGTCCACGGAAGGTATGTGTGTGGTTTTTCTGCTTAAAACTCATATACAACTCCTGGAAATCCATTATGATTGGCCCAAGAGTGCGGAGCCATTCAACGCCGAGGACAATGTCGCAACCCCCCATGTGTATGGAAAACATGTGGGTTTTCAACTGATAATCCCCCATTTGAAGTTTGACATTTTCACAACGGCCTTCACATTTCATTGTGCCTCCATCCACAATTTTAACTTGGAAGTTAGAAACTGCTCGTAGAAAACAATGCACTGTTTCTGCGACTTTTTGATGGATGAAATTATGTGTACTTCCACTATCAATCAAGACTACGACTGGGCGATGTTTAATAAACCCTCCGATTTTGAGAGTTTGAGGGGAAGAAATACTTGCCAAAGCATGCAACGAAATAACTGGTTCATCATAGACATTGTCCTGTTGGTTGTCTTCCTCTAGCGGCTCATGTTCCTCCAATGGTGGATCTTCTTCTGTTGAGCTGTAGTCAGTGGCATCAATTTGAAAAAATTTGGGCTCCTTGCATTTATGACCTGGGGAGTATTTTTCATCACAGTAGTAACATAGGCCTTGCTTTCTCCTTTCTGCCATTTCTGCCGGTGACACCTTTTGGACCTTAAGTGTTTGAGTCGTGTTGTGAGCCTGTGGAGGTCGACCTTTAGCGGAGAAATTTGGGCGACTGTATTGGGTTGCTAATGCACGTTCCACGTTACGAGCTACCTTGCAAGCCTCCGTCCATGAGGGAGGGTGGTGCAGTAGGACTTGGGCTCTAATAGCTTCTTTAAGACCGCTAATAAAACATTCCGTGTAAAATGCATCTGAGAGACCCCAAGTACGGAAGGCTAAGGATTCAAAAGCTGTAATATATTCCTCCACTGTGCCAGTCTGTCGGAGCTTAGTAAGACGACCCAAAAAAGAGGATTCCTGGTCAAAGCGGTCTTGAAGAGATTTTGTAAATTGGTTCCAAGTCCTAAAAGCTCCACTGCGACGCTGACGCCATTCCCACCATTGCCACCTTTCATTGTCCAGGTACATGCTCCCCAACATAAGTTGAGTCGCATCATCTAAGATGCGATTTAATTTGAAATACTGCTCCATTTGCGCTATCCATGCCGATGGGTGAGAACCATCAAATTTATGTATATCTAACTTGGGAGGTCGCTGACTGGGTTGTGGGAGGGTGTGCCAGCCGTGAGGAGAGTGGCTAGACTCACCTTCATGGTATCCATTGCCATTAGACTCCTCCTCGTGGGCTTGCTCCTTGTCCTTTGGGATTATTTGCTGGATATGGATACTTAATCCGTTAACCATACTGTGGAGGGAGTTTATGGTTTCTTCAAGTTTGTCCATCCTTTCATTGGCGATGGTTTGAGTTCTAGTTGCTACCATACACCAACTTGATGAAAAATGGGGACTGCCACAAAACAATTTCACTAATAATTGAATGGTACCACCACGCTCAGCTCGTTGTTCTGATTCTGATGGGCTAGATAACCAATAAGCACCCCAGAGTTTTTTTTTTTTTTTTTTTTTTAAATTCCTAAAGGAGTTTAACTCCTTCCTGATCAATACTGCAGTTGTCAAATCCTCAAAATGTCACTGCGGCCAAAAGTCCTACGAAAATTATACCCCGGTACAGGAACCCTTCTCCACAACTTTGACCTAGTGGATCTGAGAGATCTGAATGGCGGATCTGGCAGCGGAATAGACTGCTGGTGCGGATCTGCTGGATCTTAATAGATCTGAATGACTGATTTCTTCTGCGGCTGCACTCTTGTGCACCAACGAATCTGGAATAGATGATGTGTTATCCCCCTATAGAAAAGGGAACTATGGTCTTGAGGAGTGTCAGGTGCTACAGATCGCAATATACATAAGGGTCTGGCAGTAGTACTCGGCCCAATGTTTCAGGGCTCTAACTAAGGAGGGTCAATCGTACCCTTAGCCATACCACTCGACTACCCTATCGTACGGGCGAGTAATCTCTCCGAGTGTTGTTCTCGATGTACTGTAGCCACAAGACGGCCGACGATTTATCTATGGCGAGGTTTTCAGGGAGCCTGTGGGGCTTCCGATATACCCAGAGGGTACGTGGAAGACAGTCCGTGCGCGGTTCTATCTAATGCGCTACTACTCGAAAGGGTACCCACA
>APFE031175928.1:0-11760 GCA_000404065.3 Pinus taeda
ACGAAGAATGTGGTAAGTATTCTAATCCTCATTCTCATGGTGATGATTACAAGAGAAGGCCAAGGAGTAGTAATAGCAAGGGTAAATTTGAGACCGGGAAGGATGATTTGGGTAAAAGTAATAACTCAACTAGTCACAAAATGGATGGTGAAGATGATGACTGGGTACCCGAGAGGGATGAAATGAAGAGGGTTCGGAGGGATGCTACAGACCATAATAGCAAGTATTGCGACAGGAGCCCAGAGAATGATAGGTATCATGACAGGAAGTATGATAGAGGGATTCCAAGCCTCAAGATTATGAGCGGAGTAAGAGGCCTGAGAAGTATTTCAGGGAGAAAAGTCACAGGGATGGGTTTCATTATGAGAGGGATTCCAAGGAGTATTTGACTGGGGAGAAGGCCAAGAAGGAAAGGGGCAGATTTGGTGAAGCATTCAAGCAGAAGTGACACTACGATGATTTAGATCGCTCGAAGTGGTTTTGTGATGGTGGGATGGATAGGGAGGATTCTTATGAGGGGAATGGTAGTCACGACATATTGGATCATGATCGTGAAAGGGACCAGGATAGGAATAGGGATCGATATGTGCAGGGAAATGTGAAAAGCATCGAAGGCTGCCAAGACCCTAGTCATGTGGGTCTTCGAGGGACTGGCATAATTCTGATTGGCACAAAGTGCTGGAGAGAAGATCCTCAGATTCCCACAATCTGAGTCAACTAAAAGGAGTAATGGACTCTGGGCATAGTGGAATGACACATGGAGGTAGGAGGGCAAAAGGGCAGACTATGGATAGTTGTCACGTAGCACTATCAAAATCAACTAGCAAAGGTCAGAATGGGGGACAAGTCGAAACATCGATTGATGGAAGAGCCTCTCGTAACAGGTATGCTGATATGAAGTCTTTGGATAAATCAGTGCTACAGCAAGATGATCCGCCTTCTCAAGAGGTTCAGTTAACAAAGGTGAAGCTTAAGGTAGGTGGAGTTACTCATACTATTCATGCAAATTCCACTAACAATCTAGGAGGAACCAAACATAAGGGTTTGGAAGCTTCATCTGCATCTGACAATCCAAGAGGAACCAAACAAAAGGGTTTGGAAGGCTCATCTGCATCTAGGAAGCCTCCACAAGAAACTAAAGGTGGGAGATGACGTCAAATACTTATTCTTCAGTTATAAGTTGGGCATATGATGTACAAACAAATTTATATCATATTTTAATTATTCTTTTATTGTTTAGTACCATCTCAACTACCACCAAATAACCTGGGATTCATGCCATTTGTTCAATCTCGTTGAACAAAACTATTGTCAATTCAGAGTAATTTCTCTTTTATGTCACTGGTACATGCATGGGTGCCTTGGTAATATAAAAATCCAACTCTGCTGGTGAATTTACCTAAACAATCTTTCATACATCTACCAAGCTCTAAAGTATCATATACTGGTATGTGCCTTTGTGCAGTGAGAGTAGTGAGGTGCTTTGCGGGCCAGTATGATAGAGATGTTTTCATGTACATAGACATGTGAGAGCATCCAAAAAAATATTAAACCATTGTTGGTTGATATTAAATCCAAATTTATCAAGCACTGAGAGGGATTAAATTTCATTAGTTGTAGTTTTTTTAATCACTTAATTCCATGTCATGAATTAAGTTCTTCAGATTAAATGATAAAAGAAATGTACACATCGAGAAATTTGACCCTCTCCTTGATAAATATAAGTTTAATATGGATTTGTTATGGTTATATTTTCATGAGTCGAAGGCAACATATTTTCTTTACCATTTTATTTTGTAGTTCCTGTATATCCCATTATGTTGTCATCAACATTTTTCCCGTTTTATTTAACATATGCATGAAAGGATTTTCCATGCTTAGTCCTCTAATGGCGCTGAGTTACCTAATTGGGAATATTTCTATAATCTAAAGGTGTTGACACCCATGGCGGAGTATGTTTCATACCATTAAATTTAATGAAGGTAGCGGTTTACGTTTTAAATTTGTCTAAATACATGTTGTTGGTCAAGATCTGTTGATGGTTATATGGAATATTTCAGATTAGGTATGCCATACTACTGCACTCAAGGACATGAGTTGACTCCATATCCAATGTGCTGGAAAATTCAGATGATGAAGATTACTTCCTTGTAAGGGTGGAAATGCAAGAATCACCTAAGAAGGACCTTCAGTTTTATACCAATGTATCTATTGCAAAGATGGATACAGATCATGCCAAGGGAATTACTTCTAGAAAGAAGGCAGAAATGACTAATAATTTATTAGTTGGCGAACATGTTCATAAAAGGACAAGGATACCTAAGAAACACATACTGGATGGTGAACATGATGAGGATGATGATGGTGACGAAGCATTAGTAAAATATCAAGGACCACCAAGGAACATGGTCCAGTTGGTGAGTGTGAGTAAGATGAGAACGGAAATGAAACATCTCAGTGACGTAGTTTAAGGATGCCTAAGAAGCAGATGGTGGATGTTGAATATGATGAAGATGATGAGGAAGATGAAATGCAGCACATCATAAAAGAAGATTGAAAAGGTCAAAATATGAAATGGATTTAGAAGATTTATATCAGGAATATGATGAAGAAGAAGTTGCATCAGCCAATGAAGATGCAGAAATTGTGGATGTTGAACTTGAAGGAAAGAAGAAGAGAAGTAAACGAAAACAAGAAATTGGAAATTTAACTTTTGATGATAAGAAGGAAGTTCCCCTTATTTCAAGCCAAAGGGCTATGCAGTCATGCAAAGATGTTGATTCAGAAGTAAGAGAAAATATGACCGAAACTCAAGAAGGACTCCCTCAAACCAGTCAAAGAAGTATGTCTTTTTCCGTGCAACTGATCTTAGCATGTTTATTGGCATATTTATATTTTGTGTTGCAAAAACTTGTATTAAAGAAAATCAAATTTTAGTGGGTTGTTAATTGTTTCAGTATTTTCTTAACATCGTAAGCAAAAGATAATAAGCCATTAAACAAACAATTTATAGTTAGTTCCCAATTTCTAAAATTTTCACTTGAATTTGTTTAGTTCGTTACCAAAAAAATTGTTGAGAAAATTTTGGTTATCAGTTTTATTCTTAGATATGTTGTATTTTCTTGTGTTGAGATGATTGCACATTGTTTTCTAACTTTATATAATGTAATTTTGATCTCTTTCACCCTTTTTGTGTAAATTGTCAGTCTTCACATTCTTCTTTTCCTCTGTGAATTTTTGTTCTTCTTGTTAAGATGCTTCACATCTCTTGTAAACTCTCCTAAATTGATGGATTTTTTCTTCTCGTGGCTAGGAAACTAGTATATTTTCGTGTGATATTTTCATTACTTTGTATTTCAAACATATCTTTGTTATCTGATAGAGCAAATAGACAGACATTTGCTACTCATTATTTTTACTAACAAGGGAAGTTCTTTTGCCAAAGAAATGCACATCATGGGGAAACCCACTGGGCACTTTCCCTCTTCAAGAATGGTACCCAGTGTACACTAGTTGGTTGTAGTTTTGGTAACCTGACTAGGTAGGAACATAAAGAGATGTCCACAATATTGACAAATACAGCTTGGCGGGTCTTGACTCCGCAATCTCACGTTTGTAATTTGTAGCATTGAATGGCTTGACCTAGAAAATTTGTAAATGTCTAATAGATGTTATTTGATGTATTTCTGATGCTGCATGATTTTTTCACTTTTAGGTCCACTATTTTGTGATCTATTCTAATATATGTTAAAAGTTTCTAGATGAAATTGGTATATGTATGATTACACATATATGTCCTATTTTGTCAATTACTGTGATTAATGCTAAGGTGTGATTTTTTTCTCTGGTAAGGGGTATTATAATGTACATTTTATCTTTGAAAGTGAGTGAGATGAAAGTCTGGTGCAAATTTGTTTTATTTTTATCTCATTATTAATAATGAGGATGTGCAACCACGTGGGTTCAAAAGCATTTTTAAAGGCATCTCTTTCTTTTCTCCTAACATGTACTTTCTTACAGTACAGAACAAAAAGAAAAGTTATGAGAGGTGGAACAACAATTGAAGAAAGCAAAGGCACCTCAGGGACACAAGATGCAAGTAGAGAAGGCTGCAAGTGAGATTCAAATATGCATGGCTTGGTGGGTTTACAATCATGGGATTTTCTAGTGGGCATATTTCTCACAGAAAATTTATATAAAAAAAATCATGTAACTAAGTGCAAGTAGAGCATGCTGCCAATGAGATTCAAGTATGCATCGCTATGTGTGGGTGGGTCAGGTTACAATCGTGGGATTTTCTAGTGGGCGTATTTCTCATAGAAAAATTATGTAAAAGGTTTAATTTAAATAAGTGCTTATGTGGTTTTATATTATACGCTGAGGCCATCAAGAAGATTTTAGGTCAGGACCCATTAAGGAAGAAGCAGGAAGATAAGCTACGGAAGCAAAGATATGAGAAGGAACAGGTGATTTTATGTCATGTGGCTTTGCGTAGGATAGTTGTTTCTTTCTCTTGAATCGTTAAGTTCTATTATTAACACATGTTTATGAATAGGAGAAGGCTACTAGTGCTATGATGCTTGCGTGAAACAATGTGAGATGGGTAATGGGGCCTTCTGGCACAGTTGTTTCATTTTATGAAAATACATGGCTTCTGAGTATATTTAATTTTGGCCCATGCAGGTTTGATTTTAATTTTTAATTCCTTTGTATCACAAGTATTTCTAGTCTCCCATCAATCTTGAATTATTATTATTAGTAATTGGCATAAATCAATTCTCTTTTCATATTCTCCGAAGTAGCATCACATGGCTTTCATTTTCTTTTAAGTTACTTCCATACTGGCTAATTTTTGTTCTGCTTCTTGTACATTTTTCCTTCAGATAATCATACATTGCATCTCTATCATTTTCCAACCTCGTAATTTGAAATTTCTGACCTAGGTTGTGCTTGTACTCGTACTTTTGTAGTCAACTCACTTGATAAAGTGACAACCTTGCTTTGTAAAGATTGTGAGTTTTTAGTTGACCTTGCAGCTCACTACTCACATGCTTCAAACTTGAATTTTCTTCTTCTAATAAGGATTTCAAGGTGGAAATTTCTCTCTCTAAGCTAGTAAGGGTCCGATGGCTTCTTCATATGCAATATTTAATTTTTATTTCAACTAGTTTGGCTTCCTCTTGCTTGGAAAAAAAATCGCTTGCCTAGCAGATACCAAATCTTTATGTTTCATTTCTTTAAGTTCTTGATGCAGTTTGACTACATTATCCTTTTTATCCTCTCTCTCCACAATAGCTGATGCAAGTCTCTCGATGGATGACTCTTTCAGATGTTGTCCCTTTTGAGCACATTCAAGATCCTACTGAAACTCTTTTATTTTGGCCTCTACCTATAAGAGTGAATTTATCGTTTGCCTAGTCTTGGAAGAAAGCTCCGCAGACTCCTTTTCTCTTCCTTTAAGCAAAAATATTAGGCTCTCAAGCTCCTTTACGTTTTCCTGTTCTTAAAATTCTTCCTCCATTTTATTCTGTCTCTTATGTTGCTTCTACATGTTCTCTTGCTCCATAAGTTATAGACTGATATTCTATGTCCATGACAATAGCTAGAAGTGCAATCCTAAGATATGTTTGTGCAACAGCTTCTAAAACTTCACCTTGTCTAATCATGAACTCATCTATCGTGCAGTCAAGGTGTTGATAGCAAAGAGACCGAATTCATCACTTATTCCTTGAATTAGTTGCATAATATTCTTTCTCAACATATCTTCTTCTAAGGAATATTTCAACTCTTGGCCTTCATATGTTTTCTTTTCATGATCTTTTAGACTAAGCTCTTGATCCTTTGCGAACTATGGATCCCATGTGGACTCACCAACATAAGTTTCCCCATCTCCAGCTAATGAAAATGAGTTGTAACTGTTATCAGTAAACCATAGTTCATATGTTGCTTCCAACTCATCCAGATCTAGTTCTGTCCAGCCCTTATCTAAGCCAGCTACATTCATATTATCCATCACGAAGAAAAGAAATCAAATTGCTATAAATACAAAACCTGATTGCACCAATGTAAAGTGCATGAAAATATGCACTTCCAATAAATGATACTACAAAAAGTGCTTGTATGGCTAAAGACTTGCATTTCAAAAGGTCCATAAATGAGGATTAGAAGGGGTTACCTTAGAAAACTCAGTAGTAGGATGCACCACACAATGGAATTTCCAAAAACTAACTGTGCCACTGCATAGAGAATGAAAAAACACCCTCTGCAAAAAATTATATTTGAAGTGGACTTTCCATGCTTGAAATCACTGTAAAAAATTGAAATTTCAATGAAAGGGGCTCTTCAAAATGTTGATGTGGTAGATCATATATGACATAGTAGCACATGGCAATGACTCATGGTAGAGTGATGTGTCTTTGTCAAATCACATGCTTGCAAAAGTGGCACTGCTCTCGTGATGGTATGTGGTAGATGACATGGCAGGTGTCTTGTAATTGTTGCCATAAAAGGAAATCTTTGTACCATGTGGCAAGTAATGCTATTAGGATGTTGATGTGTTACTTTGCATCCTATTCAACATGCCCTTGTCGTCTTCTAGTTTTTTGTAGGGAAAAGTTTAGCTGGTCCCACTTTGCAAGGTGTTTGACATTCCTATTAGCTTGGCAATACAATGTTTCCACTTGGCAAGCTGCTTGATGTGCCTATTAGCTTTAGCCATAGGTTGTCTCCATGTGGTACGGGTGTATGGTCAAAGTGTTTGGTTTGGAAAACAAGCAGTGATCTTTACTTTGTAGGTAATATTAATGCTTGAATGGGTGTGATCTCTAGGAATTACCAGCTATGGGCAGTGTGATTGAAGTAACGGTTGACAAAACCACTTGAAATGGGGGGTGATTACTAAGGAAATTGTTGTCTATAGGGAGGGAATTGGTACCAAGGAGGATGCTTCCATTGGCATGGATGGATGAAAAGGAGGTTGGGGGTGGGGTATTTTGATAGAAAACAATACCCACATGGAGAAATGTTGCATGACTACTACAAAGAGAACCATGTTGTGGGAGGAGCCTGGAACCAAGAAAAAAATATTGCTAGAAAATGGTGAGGAAATAAAGTCAAGGACTGTTAGGAAGCTAGTGAGGACCTTGGGGTTTGTGAATAGCAGAGATCTGAGAGACCTAAAACAACAGTGCTTTGCCAAACAATATTAGGGAACACCAAAATAAGGAATTGAGAAAACAAAAATAACTATGCAATTACAAGAATAATACCAAAATAAATCTTTATAAAATCAAAATTTTATTACCAATACCACATTTTAAATGGATGGCCATGAGGGAAATATTTATATTTTTGGAAAACAAACACTTTTTTATGAATTGAAAGACATATCTGACTTAAAGGACAACTTTGGATGCAATGGAATAATCAAAATTCCACAATGCACTAATTTTGCAGAAAATGGGGAGTAGGATTGGATCTTTAAGAGAAATTAATAGGAGCTCAAGAGGTTTGATTCTAGAATGGAAATAATGGTTATAAACTCACCTAGTACTCAACAACTACCAAGTCTTATCATAAAAATAGAGAACAACACTTCACAAGGAGAAGAAAGAACATTATAGTTATTGTAAGCTACCTCGATCTTTGAACAGAAAGTAGTTAACCTCACAAGAAGTTTGATGTGATGATGAAATCAATATTTGGGTAATCATAGGAACTAGCACCACAAAATAAATAGGTCTTTGGTCATCACAAGAAGTTTTACATGGTATAACCCTCTGAGAGGGAAATATCCACAAAGCAATTAAGCCATTCATATATAAATATACAAACCTATAAGCCATTCTTAACCTATAATTGTCATTTTTCATCTATAAATCAACAAGCTTCTGTATTAATTAGGTACCTAGTTTGGTTTACCTGAAGAATGCCTAGTGTTAATTAGCCACAAGGGTTTTTGTAATTTCCATGTTCATGTAAGAATTGAATTGTTTGTAATATTTTTGCATGATAACTTGGTTTGATATGCAAGTAATATTTATTTCAAGTGGCACCATGAATGATCATAACCTGCAGAATCAACTCTTAGCTTGTTGTACCTTTGGATAACATGGTAATTTTTTTATCCGAATGTTCTTGTGCTATTTTTCTACCGATATGTTGATGCAAGTGTAGCAGGAAATGATGTATATGAATATGAAAGTAATAGTTGCAATTTATGAGGTAACTCATATTATAATTTTCTGAATTGGTGATTTCATAAATCATTATTGGCCTAAAATAACTTTCAAAACATATGTTCTTCAGATCAAATCAATTGGCAAATTTAAGGAAACAAACATAATGAGGGTATCTCAACATGAGATATCTTAATGCGCATGCTGGAAGAGTACAATAAATATGTAATGCGCAACTTGGCTCAAGGTTACACAAGGAAGGACCTTAGAGCTAGCTATGTGAAGGTTAGTTTACTCTTGCAACTTAAAATTAGTTAGATTTTATAAGGTCTCAGAACTTCACAACTACTATTTCTGATCAGTTGTTCATTGGTAAATTTTATAGCTTCACAACCTCAGTACAAATTAGGTACTTAAATCTTTACATCTATCACAATTCGTCTATGTATTGCAACTTTCAACTTTTCAGATTATCTATCTCAATTTCTGTGTTTTGCAACTTTGAACTTTTCAAATTCAAAAAGTTCAAAGTTAAAAAACACAGAGAAGTTGAGATAGATGTAAATATTTAATTACCTACCTAGTACTGAGGTTGCGAAGCTATAGAATTTACCAATTAACAACTGATCAAAAATATCGTCTGTGAAGTTCGGAGACCTTATAAAGTGTTATGAACTTTTGAAATTCAAATTAGCCAAAGACTTATTCATGAGGTTACTATTATCAATATTTGCTCAACATGCTAAAGCATATCTCTTAGGTATCATTGATCATGATTATCTAATAGAAAGAGGTCTAATATGCACTGCTTAGTGGGAAAGACAACTAAGAATGCAAACTAAATTTCCTTTTTGCACCAAATTTCAATTTTCTCTTCAATTTTCTTCATTTATATCCCACATTGATATGTGATATAGTTTTTCTATTCTTGATAGTGTTATACTATAATATATTACCATTCCCTCCTCTTCATTTTTGTTCTTCCTCAAGTTATCTTGATTATATTTCTCTGTCACTATAGTAAACTATTTATTTGTTCAGTTTTTGTATGCTTTGTAACAAGGATGTCTGTGTTCTGGGTTTCCAATCATTAGCTTTATCATGAATCTCCAAATAATTCCACAACACTTCTTCTGTAGCCGTTTTCCTAAATACAAATGACACCTTATGCTACTTATAAATGATTTATGTTGTGTTTATGGCAACATGGCATGGTTTTTGCAGATTATGAGAGATTGCATAATGGCTGATTTTTCTATATGAGTAACAATTAATTGGTCTCTAAGGGCATTTTCAAATAAATGAAGACTGAAGTGTTTCTAATGTTGAGCATGTGCAACATATTGTGCTTAAAAGTACTTGTGTCTTTGGGAAAGAAAGTATGGGTTTATGTTTGCCATCCTATAGAATTGCATGTGTTTCCTTACAATGGCCATATAAGCTTTACATTTATGATAATTTTGTAATAAATATAGTTGTATTTTTTATAGGGAAAGCAATTGAGGGTGAACATGAGCATAACTAAATTGCGTTAGAAGGTGAAGGAGCAACAAGAGCGTGTAGGGAAAAAGGTATGTTGTTTGATTAGTACTTTTTCACTTGAAGTCTTTCTTTGAGTTGATGAAAATATAGTCAATTAATTTATATTGTTATTTGATTGGATTCCTTATTTTAGTAGGCGGGGCACCGTCATAATCATTCCCTACTTTTGTTGGATTTTTGAAAATTTTCAGTGTTATTAATGAAAAATATGTACATTTGCAGTTACATATCATTGCCACAAGAGCTGGAGTACATCACAGTGAGTGGGTTGAAAATGCAGATAGATGGGTGGCTAATTTTCTAGATAAGTCTGAGGAGGGGTGTTATTTAATGGTGAGCATTGTTGTTCTGATTCTAGAATCTAAAAGTCTGCTTGGGTGTTGAGGTCAATTTTTTTAGTAGTTCAAGTGTTTATTTATATGTGATATTTATCATGTCTTACTTGCATGAACATGCAAATTTCTTTAGTTCATCTATTGTCGGTCTAGAAGTTAGTGTATCAAATAACCTATAAGCTTGTGACCATGTTTGTGGGACACAGGGACCCAGGATGGGTAAATTCATCCCAGGGACATGTGGAGAAATCCCACAAGTTTTAGGAAATGTTGTGGTAAAAGTCAGTGTCCTCAGCAAAGGGGATATTGTTCATAATAAATATTGACATTTGCATGTAATTTGTAACAATCACACTATTTTGTGTTTATTTACCTCTTACAAAGGCCATTAGGAAAAGCTAATTGGGGGAAGGCACCCCCAATTTTTTGGGCAAGTGCCCATGTGTCACTACAAAATGAAAATTATCACCATTTCTTGGGAAACATCCAATCTCATGTCTCTTTGAGTTATTAGAACCGGACCAGAACTGGTGGAACTGGTTGGTCT
The DNA here is from genome assembly GCA_000404065.3 of Pinus taeda. Taxonomy (NCBI): domain Eukaryota; kingdom Viridiplantae; phylum Streptophyta; class Pinopsida; order Pinales; family Pinaceae; genus Pinus; species Pinus taeda. The sequence goes on from APFE031175928.1 coordinate 10,602, forward strand.
CACTGGTGGCACAAAATCGGTGTTGACACCTAATCCTCAGTGATTGGGGAACTGAATGTGAACAGTCATCGAGAAGATGAACTGAAAAATCACATTTATGTATATATTAGATAGCTGGCTAAATGAATAAACATATTAGTTTTCTCGAGTTACTCCTGGCCTGACATGGTATTAGAGCACAGGACCCAGGTTCTATTTTTAACCTTGCTTTGTAACTCCTGTCCACTGCCTTCCTTCTGCTCGTCTGTCCCACACCTGAAGGAAACCCCTGCCTGAAAGAAACGTTGTCGTTGCATACCTAACATCTGAGAGAGTGCCTAAAGGTAACTCTCTTGTATCAGCGTGAGCGTGATGCGCACTGGACAATTTCAATTCGAATAACAGCCTTAGCATCATCTTCTTCAAGGCGTTTCAATGCTCTTACTTCAGGTATTTTGACATTAAAGCTAAGCGCAACCTGCTATATTTTAATTTTTAAAGACGAAATCTAGTAAATTTGTTCTAATTGATGGGTTGCGTAGAGTAAAGCAGGTGTTGATGCAGACTGTTGGCCAATTGTGACTCGCAGAATGTTGAATCGAGATGCGTTGTTTCTTGAAATAGTGGGAGTCCTTTTCTTGCGCAGCTGTGATGTTTTAACATCTGGGGAAATAAATTTGGATTGGATTGTTTTAGTATAACTATTATTCCTCCTCCCTGTATCAGTCTTTGCTTTATCCTCAGACTCGGTGGTATCAAATGCTTTGTTTATTAAAAAGCCATGGGAGTTACTATTAATGCTTCTGTTCTTTCACATTTGATAGTTATATAAAGGTAGATAGAGCAGAGGACATTATTTGGAAACTGTGTCCTCCCTTTCCCAGATGTGCATTTATCGGAATTTTATCGAGAAGCTTTTACAGGGATATTTTTCGATATATGGTATTTTTCAATACGGTGGTTGAGGGATTTGTTTGGAAGAGGCTGGAAGTTACTGTTATTGTATCGGATTCTCTACTTGAGTTATATTAGAGTCAAATACTCTACTTGAGCTGCATTAGAGTCAAATACTTGAGTTGCTGAGTTACTTCTTTGAAACGCTGGTGTGTTCCATCCATACTATTGTTGAATACGCAGTTTGCAGTGCAATCCATATGTTCAAGTTTTGAATACACAGTTT
>APFE031175933.1:0-11248 GCA_000404065.3 Pinus taeda
AAAAACACATAATTTAAACTTAAATTTTCAAAAGCTTCTTATAAATAATGATTAGTTTTATTTCACACAAAATTATTTAATGATTTTGTTTAGTATAAAAAATGTATTATATCAAGCCTATTTTCTAACTTCTATGTTTATGAATATGTTTGGATGTGAACTTTTACAAAGCCAACTTTAACATTACAAAAAGAATTTTTGAATTACATCATTGACAGTTGTGACACCCTTTTAAGCCTCAAACATTTTGAGAATATTTTATTTACCCAAAATCATTTAATGATTTTGTTTGGTATAAAAAATGGATTAAATCAAGCTAATTTTCTAACTTCAATGTTTATGAGTATGTTTGGATGTGAACTTTTACAAAATGGACTTTATCAACATTATAAAAGGAAATTTTCAATTACATCCGTGACAATTGTGACAACCCTTTAAGTTTCAAACATTTTGAGAATAATTCATGTCTCTTTAACTCTGCCTCATTGTAAGCCAAAAATAAAGGAGATATAACCTTTATAACATTAATTCTTCAAGCAACATGTGTTAGGTATAGGTGAGATTCTTAAGAATGACAAAAGGAAGGAAAAATAATTTTTATTATTATTAAACTTATGCATTAGAGATTATACTTTAATATCCCACACTACGATTCATTTTTGCACGATTCGTGGAATAATGTGAATAATGAATATCCACATTAATATAATATAGATTAATATAATATAGTGGGTTTGATGACTAACTTTATTTAGTTTACAGTTTGTATAGATCATGAGAAGCTCCAAATCATATATACATCTACTTAAATAATAAGTTATGGATGTAATCATGCTATATTTTCATTATAGAAACACGTATAAAGAAACTAGGATCTCTTAGTTGCTTTTACATTGCTTTGATATAATTATTACTTTTCAACAAAGGCCTCAAGATTTAGTACAATTTCTCCTTTTCTAATAATATTTAGAGTAAACATGATTCTCATGGTTAAGTATAATTCATGTGTTCAAGCTATGATTCAAAGATCATCTAAGATGTAGTATAGTTTGATCGATCCTGATAGTTAAAACTATGTTTTTCCTCATTAGAGATCATGGGTTCAAATCCAAAGAGGGATAGAGTATAAAAATGTTTTTAAATGGATTCACTGCCCCAAATAACACTTGGGCTATAGTAAAAAATCACAATATCATCCACAACTATATCAACATGGCAACCAAAAATACCAAAATATCGAATAGTTAGAGTGCACCCTACCTTAACAATTTCATACAACTTCAACTTCATGTTAATAATGTAATTAAATATTTATACTCTACCTCGAAAAACTTTGCATACACATATTGATATAATAATATTACCCTAACATAGTTATGTTGGAGTCTTTGGATCTAACTAGGCAATCAAATCCTAGGCCCAAACTCAAATGCAAAAGTCTTGATGCAAAGCTAGATCTTTGGATATAAATCACTCTATTGAATATGATGCCTAAGTGCAAGTATTTCAAGGAGGATGCTGAGGTTTTTTGAGTGTTGATGTAAAGTTTTTGTTTTATTTTTGCTTTTGTATCAAAAGAATTGGTAGATTTGTCATTTGTCATTCAGGAGGTCTAGGGTTGAGTCAAAGGGACTTCCCCTATACTCTTGAGCCTAAAGTAACAACCCACAAGTCATGTTAGGTTGAGTCAAAGGGACTTCCCCTATACTCTTGAGCCTAAAGTAACAACCCACAAGTCATGTTAGGTGGATTAAACGAGTTGTGAACCTGTGGGCGGGTGCAGGAGGAGGGGCTGTGTGTTGACGTTTCAAGTGCAATATATGCAAGCACAATATTTATGAACTATCGGTAAATACTTTGAATGATATAGATCTTCTTTTAACAATTATTGTTTGTCATTAACAAATTACACTTTGAAAATCCAACCATAAACATAAAGGCAAAAGAGATCACAATACAAAAAAGAGAACACAAGATCTAGCCTCAGAAAATCCACTTGGGGAAAAACCCAACAACCTTTCCTTAGAGAAAAGTTTCAGTTCGACAAGAGTTACACCTAATGCGGCTAGTCAAAAACTATGTCTATGGTCAAAATTTTTCCACAACCCTCATGTCAAGCCTCTAGAAACTCGCTATGATCAGGTGTACCCTATGCCTAAATTCAACAATTAGAATATGCCCAAAAAACTCAACATCCCAGAATTTCAGTGTTCACAAAATATGTTGCCCATTAATTGTCTAGAAATTTGGCCTACCCACAAGTTGTTAGATAGAAAAGTTCACACTTACAAGTTTAGAGATATATATGTGAGCTCAAGAGGGAGAGAGGTATTTGTCATATTCGTCCTTTTCTACTCCTTTAACCTTCACTTGGATTCCTAGAAAATGTCTTGTTTTGATGAGATCGAATGGTGCTCTTATGTAGGAGGCCAAATGCCTTTTAATGGATGTCATTTCCTTGAAAAATGGGTTTGTCTCTTTAGTGGGGTTTACTTGACTTGAGGGAGGCCCGACTTACAAATTTTTGGTGCCAAAAATTTAATCTTCAAATTTTCTCTTTGAAATTTCATGAAGAACATGTCTTACAATACTTTTTCAAGGATTAAATAATCAAAATAACATTAATAACATGTCCAACAAGTTATTTATACATTACAAGGGCTAAAATACAAATTACGAAGACCAATTATAACTAAAAGAATTCAAGAGAAACAAATATTGGTCAACAAACTAGTTATGATGCAAAGTTTTTACCATGCTCTAAGGCAACCACTCACCCTCTAACACTACCTCCAATGTTTTAGATTGATCATGACATTAAATATTTTTACTCCTTAAAAGCCACATTGCCATACCACTGAGTTTTTTCAAATCACAATATCATTAATATATATTTTTGAAATCTTGGGAGGACTATATCTTCATCATGTCCAATATATCACCCCTATCAGGGAAGGGAATAGAATCAATGGCTTCACATCAAGAGTGCCTTAACATAAAACCCAATCACCGTCTATCCAATACCTTGTGGACAAAAATATCTTTAATATCCAATACCAAGTGGACCACAATTGTATTATTTATTTCTAAAGATTTTCAGTTAGATTGTAACTATGTAGTCATAAAAATAGGTTTGGAATATCAACTTTCATTTATTTCTTGAAATGAAAATTTAACAAACATACATACATCTTATGTACGGATCTAACATTGAGAGGGATCAAATTTTTTACTTGCAAACTTCTTTAGAGTGCAAAAGAGAATGTTTTAATTTTCATTGTTTAAATTCATAGAGGATATATAAGACCAAATAAATGTATTTAACATAAAAACTTATTTTTCATGAAGGATACATATTTTTTTAAATGATTATATATATATATATATATATATATATATTGACATTAAAATATTTTAGATAACATGTACATCAAGACATTTAATCATGCAAATTAAAATTGTTATATATATATATTAGTAAGCTTGGTAGGAGAAAAGCAACATGGTGCTCCATCGGTCAAAGACGCTGGCACAACTGGGACAAGAGAATACTACTATTCTTAGTCTCCCATATGATTTACTTCAACAGTGCTTGCTTAGAGTTCCCTACAAATCACACTCTTTTGCAAGGATTAGATAACCGTTGGTAAAAGGGAGCACTTGATCTGTATGGTTAAATATTTCAATCTTCCCCGCACTAATTATGAGCACCGTACATATCGGACTCAACGTGTCGGACGCATATTGGTATTGGACCCTCTGACGTTTACCTGGCAAATTCTTCGTCAAATCTCAGATTTTCCCATTGGAATTCCCTTTGGATGTAAGAGCATTTGCTTCAATGGCAAGTTATTTCTCGTGGGTGGACTACATCCATAAAATCAAAGTCTGCTCATTGTAAGACCTTCTCGTTAGCATGTCGGCTCGTTGTAACCATTTGGCGGATGCGAAGTCGAAGTTATAAAGCATCTGAATATCTTCAAGGTTTTGTGGATGTAGTCCACCCAGGAGAAATAGCTTGTCATTGAGGAAACACTCTTACATCCAAAGGGAGTTGTAATGGGGATATCTCGAATGTGTCAAAGAATTTTTAGCTATATGTGAGAGGGTGTAATACTAATATGCATCCCGCATGTTGAGTCCTATATGTATGACAGTCATAGTTAGTGGGAAGACTGAAATACGGAACCACATAGATCAAGTGCTCACTTGTTCCAGCGATTATCCGGTCCTTGTGAAACTAGGGGCCACACATCTACATATGCCTCCATTTTCTACGCTCAAATTTGAGGTTAGAGTGTGATTTGTAGGACACTCTAAGCAAGTACCCAAAGTATATCATCTCGGAGACTAAGAATAGTAGACTTCTCTTCTTTGACCGAAAGAGAACCATGCTACTTTTCTCATGAAATGCAACAAAATGTCTATATATATATATATATATATGATTGATTAATCCCCACATTAAATATTTTGTTCATATAGTATAATTAGAAAAATAACAATCATTTTTGTATATATAGATATATGTGAAGTTGATATCGACATAAATTAGTAAATATGGATCTTCAAATAGTTTATTTAAATCTTTTTTTGCAAAAAAAATTGAAATTTGAAGTTGATATTGAGATATAGTAAATATGAATCTTCAAACATTTTATTTATATATTTTGTTGAAAAAAATTTGAAAAGTATAAAATTTAAATATCTTACTTACACCATTTTTTTACTTCTAATTACTTTATAGCAGATATTATTTTTCTATTTATAGCATAATTTTACTTTTATGTTTATTTTAAATGTGCTGACTGATAGACATACTTCCACATCCCCTCATACTAAGTTGTAAAGTAAACATCAAAACTCAATTTAACTTTTAAGTTTTTTATATTTATATTTTTTCAATTATTTTAATACTAAATCAAAATACCATAAAATTTTATTATTCACGTTTCAAATTCACTTGTTATATCAATAATTTACACTTCATATTATCATATAAATAATCATATACATGAATTACCAAATAAAAACGGAAAAACGTCCCGCAGAATGTAAAGATTTCTTAATTTGATTATTTCGATTCTATAATAGCCGCGCTTTTATCGAACACCTTGAGCCAACAATGCAGAGATTGAACGCGGAGAACCCAATGCTCATGACAATGCTCATGAGGAACGGAACTTACTTTCAATGGCGGGTTCAAGGTGTTTAATCGCTGGCCATCTCTCCCAGGATACCTTGCTTTGGCTTTGGAGCTTTATTATGAAAGGCTGCAGAAGTCATTCTCATACCCTATAGTATACTATGCAAATCTGTAAAAAAAAAAAAATCAAACGCTGGGCTCCATATCATCCTCAAAACATAAGGCGACTATGCAAACATGTAAAAAACTTGTAAATTTTCCAAACCCAAACTTTATTTTCTGTAAAAAAACAATTGTATGACTCAAATAAGCAAAATACCAATTATATAAGCAGCCATAAATTTATCAAGAGCCGAGAGGGATCAAATCTCTTTTCAACCTCAAAGAAGTTTGGGTCTCAAAAGATTTATCCCTTAGGGTGGATCTCATCTAGTTTAATTTCACTCTTTAAATAGGCTACATTCCACATGAATACTATGGGTCAATATCATGAATTTTTAAAACTGTGTGTCAATACCATGGGTCAATTTTTTTTTATACATTTTTATTTTATTTTATATTTTATTTTGACTGAGTTAAAAAATTTATATTCCGTTACATCATTTTATTTTATTTTTATGTAATTTGACTTAATCAAAATGTTAAACATTACTTTACATCTCTATCACACTGAGCTATTGAGCCCCTATCGAGGCAATAATATTTAATTCAATATAATTAATGATTTAATTATCATTTAAATCGCGATAACCAAACATGCCAAGAAGTGTCGAACTTTTTGAACTAACTCTAAAAGTAAGTTGAACACCTTATATCAGAGGCATCAATTCTTTATATGTCTGAAATGCTTCACCCCCGTCCATTTGCTTGGTTTTCAACAACGGGACAAGAGATGATTTTTCATAGGAGATGAGGAGTTGTAGTTGATCTCTTATTTATGTCCACGCCTCATTTTTGCAAGTATATGCCAAGTTAATATCTTAATTGGAGAATCCCACATTATCTAAGAAATCCGACACTTTTTTTAGGATTTAAGAGAATGAGAGGTGAGGGTGATAGGAAAGGCTTGGAGCAATGATTGAATATGAGATACAAATATCTCCAAGCTCCAAGTCTTATATATTTTATCGAGAGGTCACCCATTTAATAATATCTTCATTATATTGGTTACCAACTAGGTATCACCATCTACTTGGAGTTCTAAATAATTGTCCTTGGCATGTCATGAACCTGTCTCCAAGGCGAAGAATGCAACGAAGTTATCACTATTTATCCTGCAACTACATGCATAGAGGAATAATGTTTTGCCCCCACTATTTTGAAGGATTCCTCCACACACGTTCAACCTAGCTTACCTTTATAGATGCCATTAAAGTTTAGTTTTATAAAACCCACGGGGTGAGGTGTGAAAATTAATTGAGAGACCATCCCTATATCTGTGGACTGTGGAGATATATGGCGACCCATGGATGGTGAGAGCACTAGTTTACTCAGGATCCTTGCCTCCTCATGGTTTGCCTCCCAATTTTCTTGTGTTGAGGAAGTAGATAGGATGGTTTCCTAAAAACGTTGATGTATTAGTCGCTAGACCACTCATACTCGAGATTCCAATTATTTGAAAATCCTCTTGTTTCTTTCTTTTGAGGTTAACAATAGAAGGAAACTTGGTATAAAAGCCGAGGCTCTCCTAAATTTAAGGCTATGGAAGATTCCCTATCTCCATTGATCGATTCTTTCTGTAAGGCTATTATATCTATGATCCGAGTGCCCAAATAGAAGAAGAATATGATGCCATAATTTTGCAAAGAAGGAGCATAAATGATAAGAGTGCCAAGTATTCCTCATGATTCTTACATAGAGATAAATTGAAGGACTTGTGAAGCCTTTTTTCCTAATTTGATCCCAAGAGAGTGCTCATCTTCTAGAAGCCACCCATAGGAAGTGAAGAAATTTACTGCAATATCCCTACATTCATATTTTGCACCAAATAGACTCTTTAAGATGGTCCCTATGATGAGCTAACAAAGCATGGAATTATTTTATTATGAACACCCCTTTTGTTTGGCATCCCCAGCATATTTTATCTAGGGCTTGTATAATTGGAATTTTCTAATACAATATTTCTCGTTCTAATCTTGCCCATGCTTTTGTGGTTGGATGGTCGAGTTAGTCCTCAATGATAATCCAACTTCTCCATTTGGTGGAGTTAGTGGGTGTTTTCCAAAATTATGACTTTGTGCTTTCTTGTTGTGTTATTGTGTAATTCTCTAGTTCTTGGAGCTCTTCAGAGTGTCCTAATATAGTCATTTTTTTCCAGGTGTCTCTCCAAAAGAGAGTCATTTGACTCTTCCTAATTTCTCAGAATGCATGGTCTTGAACTAGGCTCTTTGTCTTGTCATATTCTATATTAATGATCCTTGAGAGAATTATAGGTTTCATAACTTAGCCAATGGAGAGGTGTGGTGGCTATATATTTTATTATATATTTTCTTCCATAATTTTGGCACACCTTGGATCCATGTTCACCATAGTTTCACCCCCATCATCCTACTAAGAGTTTTTGGGTCCTAGATACCTAATCCACCTTTCATTTTCGAGAGGCAAAGTTTCTCCTGTGCAACCAATGACCATTTTCTTTCTTTCTTATTTCCCTTCTAGAGAGAATTTATTTATAGAGTCTTGATAGCTCATAGAATAACATTATGATTTTCCATTATTTTTAGTTGGCACAATGGTATGGCTTGTAAAATTGATTTTAAAAGCACCAAACTTCTTTCGAGATTAAGTGAACTGAATAACCATCTTTTAAAATTTTGAGGGATCAAGTGTGGAGTGTCTTGCGAGTAGGCTATATGTATGGAAAATTCAAGCACGAGAGCCCTAACATACTTATCTAGTAGTTTTCTAAGGGGAAAAACAATGGAGCTCGGTTACACTTTTTGGCAAAAGAGGGCACATTTGGGTCGAAAAATCAATAGCTCGATTGAGCCTTTTAAGCATCCAATCAAGTCATTTTTAAGGGCTCGATTGAGCTGCTTGGGCACTAAAAAGGTAGCTCGATCAAGCATTAAAAACTAACCCTTGATCAAGCTATAAATCTCAATCGAGCTATAGCACGCGATCGAGCTTTATGGATTGATCAAGCTATAAGAGTCAATCGAGCATTAAGCCTTGATCGAGCCCTATGGCTTCATTGAGCCCTTTTTTTTTAATATATACCGCTCTCGCGGTTTGTGCACGCCATTTACACAGAACATGGCAGCACGACCAATAGTTTAAGAGTAGTTTGACTGAGGTTATTAGAGATTGATCAAGTAATGGAGCGCTCAAACAAACCTCGCCAACATTGCAGAGGCTCAAAAAAAGATAGGTACTATATATTTTCTCTTTCTCATTTTTTATTTTTATTTTTTCACAAAATGTAACAATTTAATTTAAAAAAAACAACCATGTACAAAAACCATGAAAACTAATTAATTAAAAAAAACAACCATACAAAGACTATGAAAACCACAAAAAAGAACTTGAAAAAACCTTGAAAAACCCTTACAAAATCACAAAACCAACCTAGAAAACCATGAAAAAAACGCTTCAAAAAAAATTCAAAGGCCACGAAACCAACCTAGAAAAATATCAAAAAGACCCTTCAAAACAACCTAGAAAATACATTGAAGCCAAAAAAAAACTGTAATGTAGGTTTTAAATTTATTTCTTACTTGCAATGTCTTCTATATTAAATGCATATTTTTTGATTTTAAATGGTAATTTAAACATTTCTTTCTAATTATTTCTTATTTTGAAGTTTTTCTTTAGAAATTTTGTGAAATAAATTTTCATTTTTTTTTTTTTTTAATTTAAAATGCATTTTAAATTTCTAGCAAATTTGACCAAAAATATACCACAAAAAACTCGAAAACAGAAAATAATGAAATTATAAACAATAAATAAGTAAATTAGAAGCTTGAGGTTGATGTGACGAATATGGTTTCTCATAGTGAACCTCTATTTATAAAATAAGAAATTTTACTTTATTTTATTTTTTAAGTTTAAATTAAATTAATATTTAAATATCTTTTTAATAATAGAACATAGTACTATTCTAATTTTAAAAATAAAAGAGTAATATTTAAAAATAAAAGAGTAATAACAACAAATGGACAAGGTCATGGAGGGGTACGAGGACATCTTCACCTCCCCGGCACGGGTGCCTCTGCACTGTTAGGTCAAGCACTCCATCGATTTGACTCCCTTCCTTCTTACAAAGAACTCCTTTTATAATAGAAAGGGTGAAAAGGTAGATGACAAGCATGATCCCTCAGGATCTTTCGATCTTGAAGGATTCGCAACAGTTTTCCATCTTCGGACATTAATTCCCTTCTTGCACTGATTTTGCTAATTCGCTTTTGGCCTTATTTACAACTGCACATTTCTTCCTTTGTTGGTCGATTCTTGCTGTTGCTTCACAGGAAACAACATTTGTCTTCTTTTGTTGTTTTCCTGCATAAAGGGAGGTAATAATTAGCGAAATCATAAATGCAGATAATTTCTCTATTTATTATTGTAATTCATTAAAAGATTACCGCATTGAGAGATAGAAAGGATAAAAATAAAGAGAGAGGCTATTGAGTTTAATGGTAAATGCATACCTTTTCCATGACCCAACATACTCCCCTGTTTACCCTTTTTCATGTCCTCATGAAAAGCATGTACTTCGTATGCAGAGCAGTCAAAGAATAAGTTGGAGAAGGAATGTCGTAAAGCAGTCTGAAACCATTATTCTTGGCCAAGAGCTCCAAAATGTGCTCTGTCTGTCCTTCCCTTAAGATGGAGTTGCTATAAATAACAAAGCATTCTGCAGCGAATTTAAATTTTTTGTAGTTAAATGGCTCTGTATTCTATACATTGCTATTGGAAACTATCCATATGAACTTGGTTACAACCAATGAGCTTTCCTTAATTGGTACAAAGTACTCTACTAGCTTCTGGACAATTTCTTTCTGAATAGGCCCTAGAATCTTGATTACTCCTTCCCTTTTCATCAAACTTTTGTGACTAGCTAGCATTTGTAATGGGTGTTTTGGTTCACCTCTGAACCAAATGTCTAGTCCATTTTCCTACTCTAGAACATGTTATGGGCCTTAAACCATTTCAGTTGATTGACAACAAATGAAATAAAAGCTTGAAATTGCACATCCTCCATGAAAGGACTAGCGTTCTATTCCAATTCCTTTTCTAATACAAAATTATGCAAGTAAAACTCACAAAGTAATCTTTGAACTTTCACTCCATGGTGTTTACAATAGTTTATGAAATCCTCAATTGTTTTCAATTATATGGGTTTTCCAGTCCTCGCGGCTTTGATTTTCAGTTGTAAATACCTTTCTAGCAAAAATAAAGTGTAATTGTTGGCGGGGGATATGCATGCCAAAACATTAGTGTACAATGAGCAAAGAGTATCCATTTGACTCATGACTTTCTCGAATATGAGCTTCATTTTTTCAATTCTTTCCTCTGTCGTTCGGTATTTATCGAAGGTCTCACTTTCTGATGTAGTCATGTCTTGCAATTGTCTCTGTAATTCCTGGTATTTTTGTTGGGGGACAGTTTCTATCTCAAGCCATTCTATGGTAAGCCGAGCCTGTGCTAGATTTTCTTGAAGATTCACTATACTGGTGTCCCTGCTTGTCATAATATCTTTGGCTTGAGTATATGTCTGCGTACTTTTATTATGGGAGTAAATTCCTGTAGTCTGTCTGCTTTTATTATGGATGCTCCTGCCCTCTGTCTTGGTAGCCGTGCTGTAGGAGGGTACCACCTCCGTTTGAATAGCTAAGTCATAAAAATGTATACTCTCTGTTTGGGTAGCTGCTTCTGCAATAGTTGCATGTTGTTTTGAGTGAATATGGGCTCTGTTTGAGTCCCAATAACCTTTGTATCATGAAATTTAGTTTGAATGGTTGTGTTTATTGTTTTCGCAGTTTTTTTTTAAACCTTCCCTGTTAGGCCCCTATACTACTAGTGTAACCCCTTATTGTTATTAGTACAAACCACTTATTATATTGATGTACCCATGTAGTGCCCATATTGTTACTATTGTGCCCC